>JAPDSC010019086.1:0-28673 GCA_026290005.1 Latrodectus geometricus
AAAACATCAATTTGTTAATTCTGATTGCTTAATAATAAAATATTTTCATTCTAATGTGACAGAGTATATGGAGAACGTATATCCTTATTTAAATATTACTTTTAGCAGAAAGGAATAAGAATATTGTCAAGAGTTTTAAAATATTAAATTATTTGATTTGCATTTTGAATACAGATTTTGAGGATTAAAAATTATCGGAATTGTGGATATTATTTCACTAACTATCCAAATAATATTTAAACTGAACTAAACTCGCAATTATTTAAAATTACTTGAAGTCAATTGAAGGGATTTTCACCTAAACGTCTAAAACTCAGAAGTGAATTGTTAATCTCCAGGGTTTTTATATTTGTTGTTTGTATTTAATAAAAGTTTTTACAACTTCATTTTAATTTAGTTAATAACTCTTGATTGCTAGATACACCTCATCAAATTGTGATAAACGGAAAATGTTTTCGCTTACAATGTTGTGAATTATGTACTTATACTTTACGTAGTTTTAGTTTTTTGAAAGGTATGCAGTTTTGGATAAAGCTTTGAAGGTTGCTGATTCTGGAATGTGAGTATATCAGTTTGATTTATTTGCTTTTTTCTATTTTCCGAATAATTCTGAATGATAATGTCATTACCACGCAGGTACGTATTGCGTTGTGGGTTCTACATTTCTGGAAGCCTAATATGTGTCAATGGATAATTTCAATGGGATGTCGCTTTCGCTTTTAGCTGTATCAGAAACGATGATACGAAATATTCAGCACTTATTGCACACATAAACGTGAAAATTCTTGGATTAGTTTTGGATATTGTCTTGACAGCACTAGACGTTGACAAATTCAAAACTTTTTTATGATCGGCTGATCTCTGAGTTTGAGGACTCAGAACATCAAAAGATAAAGAAATTGTTACTGGATCTCCAACTTGGTGATGAAAGGTCTAGTCACTTGCTTCGGAGAATGAAAGAGCTTTTTCGGTAGCAAACTAAGTAAGGATTTTCTGCAAAGCCTGTGACTGCAAGGAATACCCACAGAAATACGAAATGCTCGTCAGAATCCTTCTATAAGTTGGTCATTGTAGCCAAAATAGTAGCAGAAATTATCATATCAAAACTTTTTTATGAAACTTCTTCTGCTCATCATGAACCTTGTAAACAATCTAATAGTATTTTATGTATCATGGATTCTCTTTGTCGCTAAGAGGAAAAACTTTCTCTATTCAAAAAGGTATTTTGTCGTGTACACGTTCGCCTTATTGGCAGCATTCAGAGATCTCTCTTTGAAGATCTCGCTCCCGAAACACAAGCGATAGGATGTATTGTTTTTATCATAAACACTTTTGTGAAAATAGTAGATGATGTAAGTAACCTTGCTCTTATAAGAAAAAAAAACAACTTTATGCTTATGTCATAGCTGAAGAAATAGATGCACCAAAAATGCAGTTGTTTATTTGCTTATGACAGAAAGACTGGACAGAAGTTTATAATTGATTCCGGCAGTGAAATTTCCATTTTACCACCTACTACTAAAGAAAAGAGAAAAAAATGCATGTTAAAAAAATTATTTCTTTGTTCACAGCCAACAACACTGAAATCCTTCCTCATGGATTTTCAAATCCATAGCTGGATTCAAGAGTTCGAAAACAATTTCCATGAAAATTTGTAATTGTTGATGTGACTTCTGCTATTATAAGTGCAGAAGTTTTGAAACACCTTTATCTTGTTGACTTGAAACGGAAGAGTGCCATTAAGTCTGAGACTTCATTATTTAACTATGGTGACATCACTCAATCAGTCTGTTGTAACTATTTCAACTGATTTAGATTAGGAATTCTTGCTAAATAC
Organism: Latrodectus geometricus; assembly: GCA_026290005.1. Lineage (NCBI taxonomy): Eukaryota > Metazoa > Arthropoda > Arachnida > Araneae > Theridiidae > Latrodectus > Latrodectus geometricus. Next base: position 1,838 of record JAPDSC010019086.1, read on the forward strand.
CAGATGTAACTAATCGTATTCTGATTAAGCAGAATGTTTCTCATACCACAGCACATCACAATTTAATTCGTGGTCTTAATGTTACAACTAAACCTAAAGGGCTGCATCAAAATATTCACAAAGTAGTGAAAGAGGAATATGAATTTCCTCTTCTTAGGGGATAATCATTCAATCCAAAAGCTTATGGAACTCACCATTGCATGCTGTTCCTAAATGAGATTCAAGAATGCGTTTAGTTCTATATTATCGCAGACTCAATTCAATTACAGAATTCGATAGTTATTCTATTCTTTAATTGTAGGACTTTTTTGCACACGCACTACGTGGTAAATCTTTTTTCTTCAAAAATAGACTTTTTTTTTAAAGCAATTTCATCAAATTCCAATTGTTGAAAATAATATTCCCAAAACAGCAGTGACAACACAACGGGACCTTAGCTGATGCACCAAAAAATGGGCCTTTATAAATACACCTATTTGTGTTTTATATTGGTGAACACTCCTTAAACTTTCATGCGTTTTATGCACATGTCATTAAAGGAAGAGGGTAAAACTAGTTCATAACTGAATCATTAGAAATAATGCCTTAAATATTTTCATTTACCCCGATTTTACTTGCTTTATTCAATTTTTAAAAATTATATTTGATTGTCAGTAAATTAATATTCACAAAATATCTTGAAATTGGTTTTAAACAAGCCAAAAATATAATTATAGCATTTTTATTTCTTAAAAGAGAAAGCTTACTTAAAGCTAGGACAATGAATCAAATGAAGACACTAGAGTCGTCAGACTTTGCATCGTCTTTTCAATAACATAAACGATGGAAATATTATTAAAAAGACGATTAATAACATTCCCATCGTTTAAGAAAATTTTCTTAATTTAAAAATGTAAATAAGGAAAACAAATTTATAAAGTAATATAAATCTCTAGAATTAAAACGTCGTAATTTTTGATTAGGAAGAATCATTAACCACCAGATGAATTTTATTATTGGTGCAATTTTAAATGGTTCCACTTATTACTACTGTTTTTAAGCAATGAAAGGTAAAATTTCAATTTTATGAATATAATCTTATTAAATATTATAAAAAATTAAAACAAAAAGAGCATATTTGCATCATTAGCATGTATTTTTAGGATAATAATTTAGTAAAATCGAATGAGTTTAACTTTTAATAATGAATATCTGAAAATTCTTTTATGTCTGAAGCCTTACTTACAATACAATAAACTATCACATAAACTATATAAGATTCATTACATTGACAAAAAATGTTTTTCTACAATACAACTTCTGGATTTGTTCAAAACTACTTAGTAGATTATTCTTTGGTTTTAAATAAAATACATTAATCATTTAATCAATTTTGAAAAAGTTAGATTTAATTAGCAAATTTTATGTCTTGTTAACTTATTTTTAATTTTTAAGTTTTCGTGAAATTAATATTTTAGTATCTATTATGTCTATATATTATTTATTAAAAATAATTCCTTTTATAATTTGTTGCTGACAACTAATTATTTCCGAAAACGAATTTGCAATTCAACAATTATTATTGTCAGGAAAAATTGTTTACACAAGGGAAAAGATCAATTTCAAAACTTAAAAAGATTTGCATTTGCATTCATTCGAAATTGAAATTAAATTTATCTTGTTAAAATTTTTTTAAGTATATTTCAACTATTATAAAATTTATTTTTGGGATGACTGCAGTATATTAATTTCAATATATGGAAAATTACTAAATTAAATTTGAATTATTTCAGCGTAAAGTATTTTAAAAATAATTAAAATAACTGAAAACAAATGCGTCAAATTTTAAAAATATCCCTCAGGAAAACATTATACGTAAATTTAAAGGTAATCTGTAAAGCAATATGATAAAGATGGATAAAAAGAAGCTGTAAATTTCAGTAATTAGTGCATAATGAACGCTTAATATTAAAGATGGTGTAAAAAAGTCAATGACATTCAGTTTTAATGTATTCATTTTCTCTAATCCCTTGGGATATTTTATAATACTGCTCATATTAGAAATACTTTTTATTCTAAGTCTCACCTTGATGAGTTGATTTAAAATATTAATGTAATAAAATTAAATTCGAGGCTAATAAATTTTAATATATTATTTTTAAGTATGACACAGTTTAAAATTTAAAGATTACTGAGGTTGAAAAATAGATTATAATTCAAGTATAAAATTTATATTTTCATGTATAAAATTTCTAGTTTTGAAAAATATGATGTACATAAAAAATTATTTTTAAAAGTGATAATAACTTATAATTCCTTAGAGATAAATATATGTTGTTTTATTAACAAACATATAAATATGTGTTATTTCAAATAATAATTTTGCAGTTTTACATTTAGAAAGTTCTTATTTATTATTTTTAAAATTCTTAAAAATACATAAAATGTTTTCGATAATTAGATTTTATTCTTTAAAATTTATTACATGATAATTAAAAATAGTAAGTATACATTTATATGATATTATTCAATGTTTCTCATTTTCAGGAATTTTCTTTATAAATAATTGCATTTTAAATAAGGATCGTATCATTTATTGAATAATGCGTGGTACTGAGACTTAATATAGAAATATATGTACACATTCTTATTCAAAAAAGTCGAAGCACCAAGAAGATCTTTTGCGATCCCGATGAAATTTGGTATGCGATTGAACATGTAAATCATTAAATTTTCAAAGCAAAGGAATTGCGATCATATCGTGCATTTCAAAAGAACAATTTGCAAAGTATAAAACCAGTAATAGAAGAGAACAATTCAAATTTTTTTGTTGCTGCCATTATAATTCAGTAAAGGACGAACCAAGAATGCCATTACGACGGTACCGAAGATTTTATAGACAACTAAACTTGTTCGAATGTGGTTACATTGTGAGGTTGCATGAATCGGTGGTCACATTGAGCAATAGACAGTTACCTGCAGAGTACATACACTGCTGTGGAAAGATGTTCGCAGCAATGGTTGCTTCAAGAAAATTCCCGACAAAATGACGACTCTGGAAAGCCATGGAACACAAACACTAGGCAAGATAGGATGATTGTTCACCTGGCCTGAACAGCCCCAACAGTATCATTGTTAACCATTGAACACATTACAGTCTCACCTATACATCCCGTGATACCGTCCACCATCTCCCAGCGCTTATTTGAGGAGGGTTTATGCTCACAGAGGCTTTTAAGTTATTTGCCTTTGACATATGTTAACATCAGTGGAGTTCTCTGGAGTGTTATCGCAGCAGATATCATGGCTGTCACCAAATTGGCATCTTACAATGTTCAGCGATGAATCTGCATCATTCTAGAACCAGATAACCACCGTGTTTGTATCTGGAGAGGATGAAGGCAGCAATCCCAGTCAGCGTTTTCCATACAAAAGCATACATACATAACACCTGGTGTGATGGTGTGAGGTTCTATTTCTTATAGAAGGTCATATTTAAAAGGTCAAAGATATGTTGATACCATTTTGCGCCCAGTTGCATTTACCTTCAAGGCATGTAATCCTTGGGCAAACTCTCAACAAGATAATGTCAGGTGACATACCATTAGCATATTTCTGGACTGTCTTCGTATTGTTGATACTCTTCTTTGGCCAGCAAGGTCTCCAAACCTTTCACCAATCGAGTATCTCTTAAACATGGCATGCTAGATTCGGATACCACAAAATATCGCAGATCTTGTACAATAACTGATGAATACCTGGCAGAATGTGTCGAAGCATGACATTAGGAATTTCTACCATTTCTTGCCTCGACGAATTCAAGCATGCATTACTGCCAGGGATGTTTCAACCAACTACTAATTTGAACATTTGATGGGTGATTGTGAGCAGCGAACAGATACTATGATCTTAATTTTTTAATCATTCTATTAAATGTATTTAATCCTTCTATTATCTGTGTATGAGCTAAACACATATTCAGTTTCATCAAAAATAACCACTTCCTTCACGGTATTTCGGTTTTTTTGCAATAGAATATATATATGTATATATAATTGTTGGATAAAATACTTAAAAATAAGGGTCGATGTGTATAATTGTATTTAAAAAAATTTGATAAATTCTAAGAAATAATCAAGAATACATATTCAGATAAAAAAACATATATTTATTTCAAGTATGTCTAATTAGTTGGTAAAGAAATGAGAACAGACTTACATTAATTAACTAATTTAATAAAAAAGGGGTATACGTTATTTATTTCTTTTATAATTCCACCCCTAGTTATAAAAGAAATAAATAACAAATATATTTTGTAAAATATTTTACATAGGCTGATATGTAAATCAGAGCAACTTTGGGTAAAACACTATTCATTGCAAGACTTAAATTTTATTGCCTATTAATATATTTTTTATTTTCTAATCTAACTAAAAGTGTGACCATCTAGTACAATGATGTAAGAGTCACAGACAGCAATTTTTTTATTAATGAGGCCATTAATAAATCTTGCATTGTCTTAAAATTTTCCAAAAGTGCCAATTCTGAAGCAGCCTGTGCGAGGATTAATAATATAGATTTTTTTTTCAGACAATCCTCACAAATACTCAATTTTCCTTATTTGGTATGAAGTGTATAGAATCTTTCTGTCTATAGTTTGCGTTGGAAAAACTCTTCTATTAGATAATTGTGGATAAGTGCAATTATCTGATATCAGACATTTTCGTTCCCAGAGACAAATTAATCGCCCTCATAGCCTTAAAATAACTAGCATGTAAATTTAGAGAATCTTATTCTCTATCACTTTCAGCTGTCGTTACATGAGCAGGTAAAATATTTGGTATTATGCGCAATTCTGTTTAATTCCTTTTAGTACAGAATGCCAGTTTCCACGAAAACGATAATTCTTCTGATACTTAAAAGATGATAGATCTTATAGGTTGTTACCAGAAGGAAACAAATACATTGAGAAGTGCTTTCCTCATGCTGCAGTTCAACTGATCACTGAAGTAGCTTGGTGACAATCTTGATGAGTGCAAGAGTGGTGTTCACAATTGCTAGATTTACAATACTAAACAGGCTCTCTAGTAGAATTCTGTGTGAGAAAAACACTGTATAATTTTTGGGGCTAAAATGTCTCTCTGTTGAACTTTTCACCAATTGCTTATCTGTATAGCTAATCACCCACGTAAGGTTTGTCTTGATATTATTATTCCATGCTCAGCACCAAGGTCTCAACACAGTTACGCAACAATCATATGTCGATGACACCACGCATTTAAAGATTTATTTTTTTTTTTAAAAAAAGTTGCGACTCTTGTGTGTCTTTGTTAAGTCTTTCTAGAGATGATACGGATTTTGTGAAAATCTATTACCATATTGTGGAGACAATTACGTGCGGCACTTGTAACAAATGATTGTCTTTACATTTATGGCTGTCTGACTTATAAACTATTAATGGTTTTCCATTCCTTTGTTTGAATGTGAGAAATCTTTATAACTTAAGTATTTGTCGCTAGTATTGTTTTACTTAAAATAATGGAATTACACCTACAAATTTGAATATTGAAATAAACATTCATTTTTATCATCAAACTCCTGTATTTTTCTTAAAGAACGATCCTTTTTATCATTAAGCACATATTAGAACAATAAATTGAACATGTTTCCGTGCAACAACAACTTTTGAAATAATATTAATTTTTAAAATACTACTAATAATAATAATAAATTTTAATTTTTATCAAAAGTAATTTGAAATATATTATGCTGGAAGTAAGTGTATTTGCTAGTTTTGAAACTATTAAGTCCATAAATTTCTTTAGTAGGGATTTTAAATTAAATGTTTTTTTTTAAGTTTTCAAATACTTCATTAAACTTTCATTATTATTGATGCATTAATTTCAAACTGTTTACTGTCTATTTTTTTTAACTTACATGTTCATACATACACTCATATTACATAGAGTAGAAGTTTTATATAATATTTTTCAGGAAACAAATTAAGTATATAATCTTCTTAATACGAGATCATATCACATATTAAAAAATAACTTTTACTTTATGTCTTTATCTACATCATTTTATATCTTTTAATATAATAAAAAGAAAAAGAGAGAAATACAGCGTCTCTATAGTTCCCTAAAGAGCATTTTAGAGTTAACAATCAAGCTATGTAGCATTATATCATGTAATACTTATTTGTCTAGTGTAATAACAATGTCTTGTAGGTATACTACGTTTTTGAATCTCATTTTACATTTTAGTTCGTGATCGTTTTGCGTGTATGAAAAGCTTTTAAAGGATAATTATGTTTTATATTACAGGGCAATCTAAAATTTATAATTAAATGTACTTTAGATACAGCAAAGTACAATTTATTATTTAAGCTTGATTCATATTCTATTTATAAAATTTAATATTGTAACTAAAATTCATTAAAATGTACTATATCAAATATATTGTATAAGCATTGTAATAAAACACCGAAGGTTTATTTTTTTGCTTTAAATTATACTTTTATAGGAAATGTTTTAAATCGCCACTTTCATAAATTTATTGTTTGTATTTTTTTATTTAAATTTGTATTTTAAGAAGTTATTATCCTCTAATTGAAGGGAAAAAGGAAGTGTTTTGTAAAAAGAAATATGTTAGTGAATTCTTCATGTAACCGAGACTGTTTAACAATTCACCTATAATGCTGAATAAATGTGATAAATGAAAAGAAAAAAAACTCTTGTATAAATAACGGAAACAAGTGAGAGAGTTTTTATTTAAAAATGTGATTAAATTTAAAATGATGGAATTAAATATTTATGAAGTGATATAAGCTTTAATTTCATAATTAGGAGCATTTCCTTTGATGTGTATGATTTGTAATATTGTATACTTTCTTACAAAACAGTGAATGACAGCTAGTACTGAAAATTTTTATTTAAATATTCAAAAGATCAAAGAATAACATGAGAACTAATGCAGAGAATGCACAAAACATATTGAACACATACATTTTTTACTTTTTGTTATTGTTGCTTTACTATAACACCAAATACTTTTTTTTTATTCTATGTTTGATTAAAACTTTCTATTTCATTTTGAATTATAGAAATATTTTACGTATCCTTCTTGTGATATTTATCTTTGAAATATGTTAGTCATAAATTTATAATGGCATTCATTGTGTGTATAATTCAAAATTTTCCTTCCTTTGAAGCAATATATGTATGCTAAAATTCACTATTTTCAAGAATCTTTTAGAATTATTTATTTATTTTATCATAATCAACATGCAGTAACGTATGATTTCACCAAACTTATACTTTCATAGGATTATGCTTATATGTTAAATAAAGAGAACCATGATTTTTTAATATAATAAATAAAAAAAATATGGTTCTAATTTTTTAAAAAAGTAATTGGGGTTAGTATAATTTTAATCCCTAAATACTCACAAGATTTTTAGAATTTTAATTTATTAAATACATACACATTATCTAAAAATTCATAATTTATGTACATTTTTAGTATAAATATGCTTAGGCGGATATTGCATTTTGGATTATTATTTTATAGAAAATTTGTTTTCAATCTTTGGTAACTTACAGATTTAACTCATATTTTAAACAGACATTTATGTGGAACTCTGGGCAGGCGTCAGCAGCTCACATATTGACTTATGCAGGTTTAAATAACATTGACCTTTATAACAGTCCTCTTCTTTTCTGAGGATTCATGGGCTCATATATTTGGTTTAACTTTCGTCTTGATCATGATCAATAACAACAACAATAGCAACAGACATTAATTGTTTACGAAAAAGGATATTTCTTTATAAATATATCTTAGAGTTTACTGATTTTTAAAATCTGGATTTAAAGGACCATATATGACACATTATATGAAACTTTTAGTCATAATCGTTATATTAAACTTCAACATTAATATTGTTTGAAATAAAGCATTGGATATTTTGATTTGATTGAACAGATCATAGTTTTGAATTTTTCAAATTAAATAGGGTAGATTGAACAGTTTTACACATTATAAAAATATTCATAGATAATTTCCTTCTAAAAATATTTGATTGAAAACTTTATGAATTATAAAGCATAAAACAATTCAAAAAAATAAGATTTTTATTGTTTTTAAAATGAGTTATTATTCTTATATTCCTCTATATGATATATTATTATGTTTATAAAAGTACTACAACTATAGAATAAAAATAAACGAATCACATAAAACAATCCACTAGTGAAAAGAATTGTAGATTGATCATCACATAAAGCATTTCAAATCAACTCAATATGTTTTTATGTACATTAAAACATTTCTGTTAGATGTAAAATGAACTTGAAACAAACTGCAAAAACTTTTATAAAAAGTTGTTTAAAAATATATCACTTTAATGCATTGACTAAAATATAAATTTTAAGTAAATTTCCTCGTACAGCATTTCTTAGATAAGCAGTGTAATGGCTGTATTTAAAGTAAACATGTATATATTAAGTAAATATAGGAGGATGTCACATATCTAAATTCAAGAAAAAATTTATGCTCTCAATTTTATTAGTGAGCAACAACCATCGGTCAACGCATTCGCAAACTATTATTCAAACACGAAACATTAAATTCACTTATGAAACGGGAAAGAAATTAAAATATAAAAATATAATCTAAAAAATAAAGTAGCTTGGAAAACTGCAAATAAATTCTTAAGTTAAACATTTCAGAAATGATGTATGACTATAAAAATGGCAGGTTTATGATTTTTGGTTGAATAACTTTTGCGAGCTCCCATCAGATATTTTATATAAATCCTTCATGATATACTTCACATTGGTGCTGACAGCTTATCACTAGAAAACACTTTTTAACCAGCATAAATTTTTTTCGATTTCTGTAAAGCAAATCTGGAAATGTTTAAAAACAATTTACGAATGAAATAGATAAAAGTGCAAAGAGAAATATTTGATTTTAAATCTGATGGCACCTAGCTTCATCGATTATACTTCTAAGAAAACTTCTGACAAATGATGAAGCATTTAGACACCTGCTATATTTGATCGATTTAGAGAAAAGTTCTTTTTCTGTCGATATTCTGAGCATTTGGTACTAATGCTTTCTGAGTATGATAGCAAGTTTACTTATATGCGAAATGATTGATTATGAAATATGTATATTTAATATACAATTTTATAAATTATAATAAGATAAATATTTTTTATAAACATATCTCTAAATTTTTTAAGAAATAAGTCTCAGTTTTTTGTTTCCATACTTTGTAAGTATGTTATTGATTTACATATATTTACTCAAATCAAAACTAATTTTAAAATCTTATAATGTTTTGAAATTACAGCATTCTTACGCCATTAGATGTTTCTATAGTAAAAAAATAAGTTTAAATTTTAATTTTATATAGTTTACAGTAATATTTTATACTTACTTTATTATATTTTTCAAAAGTGAATTCGTGTTTATTAGTGAGCCTAATACTTTTTTATGGAATCAATGAAAAATCATTAAGAAATATTTTTATGAATCCTGATTAATAATGCTATTTGAATAATTGTGGGTTTTAGACACTAAACAAGATTTCGATACATGAAATTCCTGATTTATTAGTTGAGAAAATTTATCACCCATTAAGGATAATACATTTTTAGCCGAAAAGAATATTTTAAATAAGAACCGTTTAGATTATCTTCGCATTAAAATTAAGTTTGCACTTTACTAAATTGATTATTAATTTGAGTTATTTAAAATATTTACAAGTTTTTCAAACAATATTAATAAAATATTAATTTCTTATAACTACTAAATATTAACTTTAAATGGTCTGCCAAAATATTGAATCCATAATTATTTTGGATTATATATTATTTTATATAATTTTTTATTTTGTATAGTTTAATATATGTATTGAAGAAGAATTGAAAATGTTAAAATGAAAAATTATAATTATTACAAATTTGGGAATATCCAAATTTTGTGTGATATGTAAAAAAAAAAAAAGTTTTGGTGATATAGTATAGAAAGCAAAATATCGTTTCTTCTGTAGAAATAGAAAAGAGATATTAATATGCGTTTTAATATTTATAATATTAATGTGGATGCTGTGAATATGATGTCACAGCATCTACATCGTAGGTCAATTGATAGCTTGAACTGCCAGGTTTACTTAGAGTAGTGTCAAATGCAATTCATAATAGCGGAAAGTTCCTGGCTTCTTTTACCTTTCTAACATCTTATAACTCTTATATTTGATATATCATTTACAAAATATTTTTTATTCATAGTTATGTTACAAACATTTTAAAGTTTGTAACATTGAATATAATGCCTCAGTTCCCATATCTTAGGACAATTGATAGTCATCAATCGCTTAGAGTCGCTTCAAATGCAATTCAATACCGATCAAAAGTCTTGACTTCTTTTTCCGTTCTTATTCAAAGCATTTTTTTCATTCATAATTATAGATGAGCAATGTGTTTCATGATTAACTTTATTAAATGGTTAGTATTCCTTGCGACTCCTTTAGATTAATTTGTCTAAAGATAAATAATATAAATTCTGTAATTTGGCTTATAATTATTATTTTTAAAGTACTAAAATCTATCTTATCAAATTTTTATAATAATAATTATAAGCGAATTTACAGTATTAAATTTGATTATAGTTATTAACAGCAAAATATGAAAATATTGGAAATGATTTCACGATTTTATGATAATATTGTCTGTAATTTTCATGACAGTAATAGGGCATGTTTTACCTATCTTTTATGTTTCTACTGTCAAAAAATATGTAATGAAGGGCAAAATATCATAAAAATCAGGATTTTTATCATCATAAAAATGAAGGGGGGAACTGTCATATTTACCAGTATCTTATTCAGATTGATTTTTTCAGGTACAAGTATTGTCAATAATGTAACTTGGCTTATTATTATTATCTCAAAAACATTGAAAGTTATCTTTTTTTGCAATATTTTTTTCGACAATACTTTTTTATACTAGAATTTTTAAGTCTCGTTAATATACAAGAAAGAAAATTGAAAATTAAATTTTATAATTAAATTTTTTTGTCATCACTTCAACAACATAAGTCACTTTTTAGAATTATTCCTAACATCTTTATAAAGAACATTTAAATATTAAAAGAGACTAATAAAACCATGTTTAAATCAGACTAATATCTTTTGATCTATTACATAACATTCTATTACATAACATAATATCTTTTGATCTATTACATAATATCTATTACATAACATTTTAACCACCTGGTTATATAGCTTCTGAGATTAGCTTTTGTTAAAAAAAATTAATTAAAAAGGAAAATAATTAACTTAGTTTTCAAAAGTTCTGCTTAAACAACAATGGATTTATATTTAATTTATTTTCATATTACTCAAGTCGCAGATTAGAAATAAGATTTAATTTCTCAGAATTTTTGTTTATTAAAATTATTGTAAATATTTAATACTTTTAATACAATATATTAGTTAAAATAATGGCAGCTCAATATAAATAATATATAACCTCAAATAGTTTCTAATTCTAAATTAAATAAATTTAGAACACATGTCTTAATCTATTAATGCTAAACATAAAAAGGGTTTGTCAATTTTTTACGCATGTCATGTATATCTAATTTTCTTAATATTCATAAAAAATATTGGATAGGAACACATTGTTACAAATGTTATTAAAATTTTGTTACATAAAATTTTATGAATATTTATCCATATTTTCTAATGTATAATTTATTTAAGAATTTACTAATGAATGTATGAATTTTAAAAAAGAATTTTTAGAAAAATTTACAAGAAGATGTTTAAGAAATGTAATATAACTATACACAGTTTATGTAAAATAAAACGAAAATGAATAATTTGTGTGAGGGCAAACAGTTGCTCCTGAAAATATATTGCAGTTAAGAAAACATAAGATCTTTAAGAGTTTGATTATAATAAAATATCCAACGAAGTAACCACAAAAACAGTTGCAGATTAGAATAGAACATTTGACATTTAACTCCGGAACATAGCATTTCCGTATTTCATGTCATACGTGATTCTTATCCTTGTTATTTGTTCTTGTTGCTTTTTAACTACAACTAGATTCTTGTTATTCCAAACAGATCAATAAAAATGTTCTGTTACATTTTTAATTAATCAAGTTTAAAATTTTGATTTAAAAATAATTCATGACTTTGTCAGAATACATACATTACAATAGCAGAAAAAAAGAGTTTAAAGATATTTTAGTCAAAGTTCAAAAAATTCTTAAGAATTTAATTTTCTTAACAAAACACAATAATAAGGTTTTACCAACAATACTTAAAAATTCCTTAAATTATAAGTGGTAGCTTAAAGGGAACAAGTTGTTCATAATAAACTGTTAAATGAATTTAAATCTATTGTTAAATATAGTAAAGAATAATGTAACTATTTTTTTTTATAATTTGTTATGAATTTTGAATTTATAAATTTCCCATGGAATTTACTCTTCAAACTTCAAATAAGAAAATTCATGCCAGGTAAAATTGACATTGTTTTTAACAACTGTATAAAATTGTTATTTATAGACAAAATTAAATCAAAATAACCTTATATTTTTATGAATTTTGAATTTATAGATTTCACATGGAATTTGCTCTTGAAACTTCAAATAAGAAAATTCATGCCAAGTAAAATTGACAATGTTTTTAATGACTGTATAAAATTGTAATTTTTGGAGGAAGTTTATATCAAAATATCCTTAAGAGACAAATAACGTATAAAATTAAAATAAATCTAATGAAAACATAGAGGATGTTATATGAAAAGTTACACATCTTAATTATATACTCAAAACAAAATCCTTTATATTCCATTATTTTATCTCTTGTTCTTTACAAAAATGTAAATTTATTAAAAAATAGGAATCAACAAATAAAAATGTATTCCATGAAATAATTAAGAAAAAATAACTTTTAAAATTTACAAGCCGCAATTAATAGTTACAGAATTTCAGTTGTGACAGGGGTACGAAAATTCAATTATTTAATAATTATTTCTTTAATGTCCTAAAACTAAATATATTGAAATCCAAAATGTATGGTACTCCTATATTTCGTTAAATCCAACTCTAAGTTTATGAAAATTCTCATATTCACGAATATTTCAAAGCTTTCACCTCTTTTGCATATAAATAACCTTGGATCCAAATTCCATTGAGCATTTTTGAAACCCTTTGCTAAAAACATTGAACTTTTTTCAGTTGAGTTCCTTAGAATCTTGGGAAGCTTATTGAATCTTTACGTGAACAATAGACTTCAGTTTCCATATTCGTACATATGAGAATATACAATATGTCACATTGCGGTGCCTACTGATTTACTTCTAAGATTTTCTTATATTTTATATTACATTTAATTCAGTTAACCGTTTAATATAACTCAAAGAGAATATATTTTCAGAAAATAGAATATACAAGAAATAAACAAGACTATAATAGTTTACAACAAATTCAGAAAAAATGTAAAATTGGTAATTAATTATTTCTCTTTTATTCTGCAAATTCCACAAGGATTATTTACGGTGACTAGATATTGAAATCTATATAATTTTATGTCGGTTATTTCTTCTTATTTTTTTATTTAATGAAACTCACATAATACCTAACTTAAATTGGGTGAAAAAAACTATTTTCATCAAAAAATGTTGACAATAATAAAAAAATCGTGAATTATTTTTTCCGAGATTTAAAAACAGAAAAACAAATGAAAAAAAAATACAATTCTCCTTAAATATACAAAAAAATATTCAATTAAGGAAGAAGAAAAAAAAGAAAATGTTTATTTGACGAATATATAATTTATGATATAATGTGAAATTTTAATATAATAAAAAGATATAAGAATTGATAAGAAATTTTAACATTTTTTAGACAGGATACAAAGGAAATTTCAGAATCAACCTTCAGAATGTTAGCAGAAAATATATTGATTTAAACATTATTAAACGAAACAACAATGTTTTATTAGAATCTATGTCATTATGCACTTGAGGGAAAAAATGAAAAAAAATTAGACTACGTTGCCTCTTAAAAATAAAAAAAAAATATTTAAATCATTATTTCTTTTTACCAAAATATCTTATTTTCAAATGTAACAAATGAATATCTATTCCTCAAAAGTGCCCCCAAGGAGCAACATTTTCCTTGGTCTGAGTTTCTATATATTCAAAGGAAATATCAATTGTGTCTTTATTACTTATCTAGGGGATCATTTTTCATTTAAAGTGACATGGTTGTGGGAAAAAAGAGCGCTTTTTTAAGGATAAAAATAAACATAAAAAAAAATGCTATGTAAGATTAGAAATTGAAATAGTTACACAAAGTTGATGCATATTTAACAATTATTCTAATATTACGATGCAGAGAAACAATTATTGTTTTACTTCTACGTAAATAACAAATGTATATCAGTCATAAATAGCAAATGCTTATGCTTATTCGCTAAATTGGAACTCTTAGCTAAATTTTCATTTCAAGTAAAAGACTGAAATTAATTTTTATATTAAACCAAGATTTTCAAATTTATATGATACTTTCGATAATAGTTTTTGTTACATTAAACATTTCTAATTAATTTGTGTTAACATAATTTTAAAAAGCATAATATAAATTGAATTTGGCAGTAAATTAAATGAAAATTTCAATTAAAATAAATTTTTAACACACTTCTCTCATTATAAATATATATTCATATATATATTGATCTCATAAAAGATTATTATTATACTTATTAATAAATATTAACAAATGATTAAAATTGTCTATACAAATTTATAACTTTTTATTGAAATAAATTATTTATGTTATGTACTTAAACTCGATTTTATTGTTTCAAAAATACATTTTTTTAACTTTAGAAATGCTGAATCAACTCAGGACTTGCCACTAGATCAGTATTCATATTAAGAAGCAATCAAACTTTTACATACAGTATTTTAATTTATTGCAATATTGTGTGATAACAGTACAGAATGAAACTTTTTAAGAGTTATGTGCTTTTGTAATCTTTACTGACATCTTTAACTTATTACTCCAGCCGTATATGTATAATTTATTTATTTGGCATGAAAGTTATAATAAATTATGGATTTTTATCCCAAAGGGGAGCTAATGTGAAAACTTTTTGTAAATTAGAATAATGGGAGATAGAAACACATAAAGGTTAAAAATGTCAACATATTTAGTTAGAGTATTATTAGCTTAAAAATTATAGTGAACATTTGATTCAAACTGATGTAATTTTAGTAAACGTTATTACAATCATTACAGAGTTGAACATTTTCTGTCAAAAGCAAAACAAAAACGAAAATAGTTATTTTTTGCTGCTATAATAGGGAAATATTATAAGAATAATTTTGAAATTAAATTTGAGTAAAAAGAAAGATTGAAAGTTTAATCGATTTCCAGAATATTTAATAGAAGTTTCAGAATTTTTACTAAACTACTGAGAACTGTTTCAGATTTGAACTTTGCTATTGAAATTTTGTTTTTATATCTTAATGAAACTTAAATATAAAATATTTTAGGTACTGTGTTAAATATAATAAATAATACATATTTAAGTAGCTCCCTCTATTAGCTCAGGATTTTAAAAGGAACTTCTGCAAACAAGTTCAATTAATTTATACCTTAACTAAAGGACAAAATAAATATTTTGTCTGGAAATTTGAATTTTTTTTGATACACAATAACTATTATATTAAAATTAATATACTCTTACTCTAGGAACTAATTTTTTATTGACATTATATATCTATATTTGAAATTCAAATATAATATTTGAATAAGGATGGATTTGGATTTAATACTGAACAAAATTTAATCCTAATTGTTTCATTTGATTACTAATTCATTGTAGCAATAAAATAAAATGGAGCATATAAAATTCTATTTTGAAAGATTAATATGATTTCGTGTATGACTGCATAGAGTTTAAAACATGCTTGATACTTTATTTTAGTCATGTTTTATTGCAAAAATGTATCCGTCACAAAACATCTGTTTTTCAGGAAACTGTGCACCATGTAGGTGTTGGAGAACGAACCTTATACCCAACAAAAAACGCATGTATGAGATCAGCTTTAACTTTTCTGCACCGATACCATGTGATGAATATGACAAATACTTCTATTGGATTCTTTCAAGTGAGAAGATGTAGGTTGCTCATTTCGCCTCAGACAACAAGAAGGAGTCAATGCATTGGCGTCAGGGGATCTCCGGTCCGGATGAAAGCCAATCAAACAATATTCACGCAGAAATTGATGTGTACGGTTTTCTGAGACAGAAAAGGCATTCATATCATTGACTTTTCATCAAGGGTTGAAAAATCAAGCACTGAACATTGCTACATAACTATAAAGAACTTGCAATGAGTCATTCGGAACAAATGCGATATTCTTTAGTGGAACTCATGCAGCGATCAACAAAAAAGATGCTGGAGATTTGCCGAGAAGTTTTTGGTAATCTACCCTATAACCCCTAACTTTCTCCAAGCGACTTCTGTCTTTGCAAATGGTGAAATTTCTATGCCTGGGCATCACTTCCCTACAGAGATAGAAGGGATTACAGCTTTGACATGTTGTCTCCATTCTTAGGTGTCAGACTTCTATGATCCTGAAATACAAAAATTTATCAAGATATATGACAAATGCTGCAATTATGATTGTTCTTATGTTGAGAAGTAGCTATACTTTTTGCAATAAATCTTTTATTTTTAATTACGTTTTGTTTCTTATTATGAGCCATGGGAAACTTTTCTAATGACCACGCACTTTGGTAAAAATTCTCTAAATAATCTTTGTATTCATTAATATATTTTTGTACATTAATGAGATCAATATTTTACATTAGATAGAATAAAGCTTTACACAACTGCAATTTTTCTTTAGCTCAGTGGTTAAAATTCCTTTTCCAAGCCAATATTTGTTTATTGCAGAGGAAAATGTTTTATTTAATTATTAAATGAAGTGTGAAAACATATTTTCTTACTTAAAATAACAGGGGTTTTAAACAATGCAGAATATAAAGATTTTGTCATTTTATAGAAATCCTATAATATAGATTACAAAAAACATATATATTATTTCCTTTTTTGAAAATTTTGATCTATTAATATAAAACTTCTATTATTACATTACATTAAAATGTTTCCTGAAATCTTGGACAAATATGTTTGCATTAATATATTTTAAGTTACTTTAAGCACATTTTAATTTGCAAAATCATAAAAAAATGTGTATAATACAAATTCAGAAAAATTTTATATACTGTGTGTGCTTTAATGCATGCTGTATACAAAATTGAAATTTTGTCAAAAAGTATGATCAAAAGACAAATGCTTAACACTATCACTAAGCATATTTCCAAACATTTTTTTCTAAAAGGATTTCAATTGCTTCACGTTTCTGTTGCAGGCATTGAAAAATGCTAGCTTTCTTTCTTCCATTCACTGCGATGAGGGAAATATATGGACAATGTCAAAAATGAAATTTGACAAAGAGTTGAACCATGTAAACAGATTTAAAATTCCTTGCGTCAAGCAACAATTTAGATAGCATACAAAGATTTGAAGTATTCTGCTTTCATATGGTTGATAAATAAGAAATATCTGAATGGATATTGTTGAATATTGAAAATATCTCTGGAAAATCCAGAAATGTTTCATAGTTAAAAATTTGAAATATTTTGTAACTATTTTTTGATGCCTAATATCACACTTGGTAGTAAGCATCTCAACTGTGTTTTTGAGGTTGGCATGTTACCCCGAAAAAACATACAAAAACTAAAAAGGCTATTAGATAATCGTAATATTCTGTCAATCATATGATTAATTTTGATTACATTGTCAAATATTAATAGAATGGAATAAATTTTAATAAGGATTCAATTAAATATTAATTTTTAAATTTTATTTTTTTAAATTGTAAAATAATAAGAGTAGACAAAGTTTTAAATTAATCTCAAATAAAGATAAAGATTAAACTCTGATTAAATAACTGCATAATTATTTCTCAGCATTATTAATTGCTCTAATGATCTGAAACTTGATTTCGTAAAAAATTACAAAATTAAATTTTTTTAAAAACTTTGAGAATATTTTATTATTGCTAAAGAGACAGTTGATTTGAGACTCATGAATATTTTGTAGTGTAACTAATTTCCCCGATTATTAACCATTTTTTTTATAGTTTTATAATGAGTTTTTGATTAACATTTTATAATTTGTTTTAAGAAAAGTAGTAATATTCTCCCAATTTTTTTATTCTAAATGAAAATAATAATTGGAAATAAGAGAGACGTCTTTAATATTTACACATGAAGCATATGAATTAAATGTAACATTGTAACATAAGAAAAATGTAACATTTAATACAATTTAAGAAGAATGTTGATGATTTTATTTTTAATAAATTTACTTGCATCTGTGCATGCTTTAAAATTTTTAAATTCAACATTTTTTTAAACAAATCAATTATATTTATTTGAAGTACTGATAAATATTTTATTTTTGGTGTAATTGTTTTCATTTCTAATATGTTTAAGTATTTTTATGCAAATTACAATTGAAATAATTTCGCAACATTTCTTTGATTCAAGTGTACTTACTTTGATTAGTTTTTCTTATTCTTTCATTTTCCCAATTGCATTAGACTTCAGAAAGTTATTTCATTTGTCGATGAATACAAGTTATTTTGAAATTAGTAAAATTACATTCTTTGCAGAAAACTCTCTCAATAATTATTTTCATTTTGCGTTAAATAAAGGGACAATTTGCAGTTCATTTTGTAATGTCCTGTTTCCCTTTAATTATGAGAAATATTTTCAATTAAAGCACTGAAAGAATTTTGCTTTTGTAATTAAAATTTCTTTGTATTGAAATGTAAAAGCATGTTCTTTTAGTTTTAGAAATTATCTGCTCAGTTTCTCTGCATTCTTTATTTTCTTTAATTAAAGTTTAAATTTTTGCTTCTTGTTGTTATGAAAAAAATCTTTCTAAAACTGTAATTAAAATATACTTTTTATATTGGCATTTATTTACTTATCATTATTTTAATTTATATTAATTCATTTACAGTAAATATTATAAATCCACTTTAAATTCTTACTTACAACATTTATTTTAATTGATGATATTTATTTCATATTTTTATACATTTTTTACATTAATTAATTAAAATTGTAAATGTTTCATTATTACATTCATAAAAGAAAGCTTAAAAGTCGGTAAGACACTATTTTACTTAGTGCTATTTGTAATTTCAGAATAAAATGTCACCCTGATTCTAATTTAAATATATTTACTGTAATTTTATATACAAAAATAATGAAAAATATAACAAATAAATATTAAAAAAAGCTAAAAGGAATGTTCTAGTTTTAAAGTAGAGCGTTGGAGGGTATATATTACTCATTATATTTCCATTAATTTGTTCAGAACAGGTTGGTAGAATTTCTAGGTGTTTTATATTATGCAATGGAAATATGATACTTATATTTGCTATGCAAACTTATTTATTAAAATAATAAACTATTATCTTACTGGGGAATAACTGTATTAGATTTTTAGGTAAGTATATAAATATGTTTTGTATGAAAATATAAAATAAAAATATTTTATTTTGCAGTATATATTTATTTAAAGAATAAATGTTATTGATTAATGCGTATTTGTATCTTAAAATTCACTACAGTTATGTGTTTTGTTTAGTATTAATAAAATAATTTTGCTTTATTTTTTTGCTTTAATTGATTTATGAAATTGTAGTGACATTTAAAGATAATTTCTTCATTTTTTAATTAGGATATTTCATTAAAATTGGACTTAAATGATTTTAATCTGAACATAGTTTCACTGATTTTTCGTCCACAGAAAATTGTTTTAATTTACTTTTTCCTTCATTCAACAATTTTGATGTTATTTTTTTACACAAAAATAATTTATATAATTCTCTTATTGTACACGGATCTCTTAGTATATTTTGTTTAATACAAAAGACAAGTCTGCAAAATGAAGTAAAATACTTATATTTTATTAATATATTAATTAACTCTATACTTTATTTTATCATTAGTATTAAGTGAAAAACAAAATTTTGACAAAAATGATTAATATAAAATCAAAAACTAAATAAAATACAAAAATGGGGTACTTTGTTTGACCTAAATTAGCCTCTATATTTCAAAGAAAGATCTTTCTATTTAGTTATCTACTCAAATTCTGGTTAATCCATCTGATTGAATGATATAAAACACATTTTTATGTTTCTGTCATATTAATTTTAAAAAGATGAAATAATGTTGAACATTGATGAGGATTTTTCTTATGAAACTAAACGAATTATGTCTGAAAGTATTATGAATCAATTCATACAACTTTTTAAATTAGAAATTTTAAATGATATTATAATTTAAATCACATCGAAATTAAATGGCAGTGAAATGCACTATTAAGCTCCATAACATAACACTGGTAAACATAATTTTTTCATATGAAAACTAAACAGTGAATCTAATGTATTTTGATGTATTTTATCTAAATATGTAAAGAAACTCTTTTCATCAGACATATATTTTATGTGAATGCTATCTATGTAATTTTTTGGTTCTTGAAAATTAAAGATAAATTTATTCAGAATAATTTGACACCAAGTAGACTGATATTCTTTTTCTAAACGTGTTCTAGGAACGATTATAAAAACGGATACTTTAAAGTATTAGGTATTGCCTTGTTTGCAAACACCAGTTATCAGTATTGAAATAGCAGTGAGTATAAAAACTCGTATGTAATGGTTGCTGTTTTTATTTCTGTTGTGGTTTTTTGTACAATTTTCATTTGTTTTAAGATTTATATATTTTTAATTATTCCAACAGCCAAAAAACTTCTACAACATCTGTGGAGAACTGACATTTAAGTCTTAAAGAAGAAATTTCACATCGCTTATGTAAAATTGTTGTGAAGTTTACTTCATTTTCAAAGCTGGTACTTTTGATGAAGACTGTATTTCAGATATATGCTATTATCATGTGTTAGGTTTCTTATGGGTTAGAAGAATGAAATTTATCATTTGGCGATTTCAGACCCA
Organism: Latrodectus geometricus; assembly: GCA_026290005.1. Classification (NCBI taxonomy): domain Eukaryota; kingdom Metazoa; phylum Arthropoda; class Arachnida; order Araneae; family Theridiidae; genus Latrodectus; species Latrodectus geometricus. The sequence goes on from JAPDSC010019086.1 coordinate 22,965, forward strand.
ATGATTTGGAAGGAAAAATTAATTGATTTCTGCATAAGAAATATTAGAGCAAAAATGTCCAAAATAAAATATATAGTAAACTATCCCTAGGAGGAATATCGGAATCTGCTATGAGATCCGTGCCTCATAGGGAAAAGTATCTTGTATCAAGGTGTCCAGATTGTATGACCATACGTGATAACTCCTACCAAATTCACAGTGAAAACGAATTAAAGGAGTGAAGTGACTCTACTTCATAAGCACATCATTTATTTTAACAAGATCTTTATGATATTATAGGATTTTTCATTTTGACTAAACAGTAAGCGGAGCCTTAAAACCCAGACTCAAAATTTGAAAGAATACGTATAGATATTCCATTTGTCGCAATCGATAAGGTAATTTTAATAATTACTTCTTTAAAGAAGCATGTAATAATTTTTCTTCAGTGATGGAGGCTCTTGGATATCAAAACCAGCTTTATGAGTGACGTTTGTTCAGAGACTCATACAAAGTTCGTTTGAAGGCTGTATTATGTCATAATAGAAATAAATTATGTCATATATCTTATTGATATAAAAAATAAAAATATGAAATTGTTGTTAAGAAAAATTGAGTATACTAAATAAAACTGGAATATATGAGATCACTTAAAAGTAACTTTATTGTTATTACTTTTCAGTATTGTGATAGAATCGCTAAATGTTAGAGTTGCAACTGAGATACACAAAATTTTGTCTTAGTTTGTGTGAATAAGATAGAAGAAAGAAGAAGACTCATTACCTAAGGAAACACTTAAACATACACATGAATCTCTTATTATAGAAAAAAAAAGTATTAAATGTTCCCTAAGTGTTTCTCAATTCTACATAAAAAAACTGGAGGTGATGGAAAATTTTGTATGGGCTATGGACAAAATTTCTGTTGCAGTTATTTTTCCGCACTTAAACTTAAAACTAAAAACATTAATAAATATTTGTAAAAGATCCCTAGCTATGGTATAAACATTTTATTGTAACCCATATTTCAAACATGCATCGTTAAATGTTAATAAATATTCGTAATTGAATGTAGGGAAGAATTACATAAACATATTGTAAAGAATCACTTATAGAATTTTATAAATATACCTATTCCAATAATATTTTCTATATTGTTTGAAATGCTGTTCCATTTTATCAGAAAAAAAATCAGTTTGAATTATAAATTACAGATGACATAACAAGAAACATTTAAAAAATTAGAAGGACATTTATTTTAAAACTTTATTTGTTATAGGGCACAATAATTTTATTGAGGTTAGTTCAAAGGAAAAAGAGCCTCAATACATTTTTCTATAAATGATTACTCTTTCATATAATTAAAAGTAAAATAATTAATAAAAAAGAAATTTATATGGTGTTCTATTTTAACTTTGAAGAATATAGTAAATTACTTTGAATTCAATTTTACGTCTTGAAAACTTTAAGCATATATTCTTTTACATTTGAAATACAATTTGTAAATGTCACGTTTTAATGTTAGAATTGAAAGAATAACTGTCAAAGTAAAATAAGATGAATGGCTTTTATTAATTCCCAAAAAGTTTAATGCTTAGAGTTTATATTAGTTTTAGACCTCCCTATTTTTCTTTATGAATAATAATTATGAAGGTTAGCAATGTGCTAAACCCAAATCATACACTACTACACTCAAAGCATTTATTAACTATCAAATAAAGTAATCATAGAGAACTGTTCATGAATGATATGTCTAAAAGAGATCAAAATAATGTTATTTAAAAAGAGAGTTATGAACTAGTCTATTCACGACTTCTATAAATTCCGCAAAGTGGAAACAAATCTTTCAGAGCAAGTCCACGGTCCATATTAAAGGGTTAGAATTTTATCGAACATATATCTGAAAAATAAAAGGATGTAGAAAAAAAAGTCAGGGCTTATCAAACATATAATAAGCAAGAGAGTAGGATGTGTGACTGAATAGTCTTTAAAATCATAAAATTTCAATATTAAATTCCTAATATTATATAAAATTGTTTATTTTCATATTCTCGTATTTTGTAAAAATTTAGTACTTCTCATTTTAAAGAATATTGTGAAAATTTCATTTTATAAACTGTAATATGTATAATATTGAAATATATTTTACGACATATTTTGAACTATACATTTAAATAAAAATGAATAAATAATGTTATAAATTTTACTTATATTTAACTAATGTTTCATATGAAGTTTCAAAATTATTAATTAAAGCAATTACATAATGATTTAAGAAATTGAATATTTAATTATATGAATTTAAATAAATACATTATATTTAAAATGATTGTAAATAAGAATAACTTATATCAAAATTTGTTATCACCAGAAATATATATATTATCTAAAAACATGAAAGTAATAAATATTTTTCATTATTATTTTCCTCTAATATAAAATACAATGGAAATAAAATTTAACGGTATAAAAAATATGAAAAAAATGTACAAATTCTTGTTTGTGTAAAAAACGAGAGTTATTGTAAGAATGTAGATGCAATTACACATAAAGAAATTTAAAGAATATGAGAAAACATTTCATCATTTTCTGGGATGTTCACAAGATGTTTTGCAAAATACCATTAAGCTTACAGATTAAAATGCCGATAAATACTTAATTATTGAGTCATTAAAACACTCTCATCACTTGCTTATCTTTTAAAAGTTTAAATGAAAACATGAATTAATAAATATAATAAAATATAAAATAATGTCTTTAGTAAAATAAAATTAAGTCTATTAATAAAGAAATATACAAATTCTCTGTTTGTGAAATTTTTTTACAAAATATGATCCTTTGATTTCTTAATATCAAGAATTTAAACGTTTTCTTATTTTCCAGTTTTTACCTATTCTGTATTGATTTCTTATCGTATGCCGTTGTATATTTAATGTATGAAAATTGAAAGGTTTGCTTAAAAGGACGAATTTTTGACTTTTACTTGGTGGCTTGTGTAAGCTATAATTCATACGATTTTATGGAAAAAATGACAGATTGCGCTAAAAGTGTTTAATAAGATCATAAAAAAATTAAAAATTATTCTGTAAAATAATACTTATGAAATGCTCATCCATTATTATTTTAAATCTTATCAGGTTTTACAAAAAAAAAAAAAAAAAAAAATCAAACTAAAAAAATTAATTAACTAATGAAACATTAAATAACAAAACATTAAATATTTTTAACATTAACTAAATTTGGAAAGATTATCTATGATAAATTTTGATGCTTTTAATTAAATATTTTAATTATTACGTAATACTTCTAAGGATGTATTTTAATAATTAGATCTTAGCAGATTTATATTCTAAAATATAATATCTACCAATATAACCTTACATAAAAATCTATATTAAATTAATCTTTTGTTATGGAAATCAAGAATATTTAATATAAATTTTATTGTATGTGATTATTATTTATTATTACTATTTAAAAATTTATAATTTATGCATCATAATGAACTTAGAAAATGTGAGACAATTTTTTGTGTTGGGTTACGTACTCTTTTCTCATGAACAGAAATAAGGATTTTATATCAAAACTTGATTTTTCACCTCTGAAGGTTACAGTATTTGTCGTTTCGACTGCAAACTAAGAATTAAATTTCACTAAATGTATAAGGAAATTTTAAGCAAGTAAATTAAATAGTTCTTTAAGAAGCTATTTTTTTTCCAGTTTGGCGATAAATTGTAGGAAAAGTATTATTGTTCATATTAATATTTTGACATAAATATATTACATTTTTAAAAATCATTTATATTTTAATAAATATAAAATTATATATAAATAAATATTAATATATAATTTTACATTTTAATAGAACTAACAGAAGAACGAGAAAAATATTTTGCGTTTAAAAAATTGTTTTGAATATTACTAAAAATTTTCTCCATTCTATTATCTGACTTAAATAAATTTGAAAAAATGAGATGTGAGAAAGAATAAAATTTTGTTAGGATTCTTATATAAATATCTTCATTATGACAATATAAATATATAATAAATAACATGACAACCTATTTATTTAAAAAAAATCTATTGTCCAATGTTTTAAGTTAACATTGTTAAAATTTTAATTCAAGATTTGTTATTTGAAGGCAATTTTAGTTATTATAAAAAAGGCAAAACATTTTACTGATGAGAAAACGAATCATCCAGTGATGATTTTTTAATAAAGATTAAAATAAGGACTTGGTAATTATTTATTGATTTTGTAATCATAATAACATTTAATGAGATTATACAAAAGATGAATAAGACATTGACGCGAAAGATTCTGGATTTCTGGAAAATAATCAATTTTCAGATTATTTCAGATTTTAACGATGGTATTTAACTAGTTGCGTCTTGATATTATTAATATAGTTATTTATCAATTATGATACTCATATGCTCAGAAAATATATATCTGTTTTCTTATACATAAAATTTTTAAAGGAACATTAAATGTTTATTTGATTTTAATATTTCATTAAAAATATTAAAATAAATTGTCATACTTTAAATGTTATTATGATTTTAATTATTTAAATTTACTCTTTGTATTCAAATGGTTAATTTATTTTTTAATACTTTATATCACCTAATTAAAATACATGTTGATAATTAAAATATGCCTTTATAATCTTAAATACACAGTTAAAAACTATTTATAATGAAAGATTAAATCTTATTTTTAATGTTTGAGAAATATTTTTATCGATAAACTTTTGGAAAAATACGTATTTTGTTGCAGTTGAAAATACTTTTGCATTCGAATGCGTTTGCAAGCGTTTGAGTTTTTTTGGAATCGTTAAAACGTACCATATACGCTTTATTTTTATGTAAGGTAATAATTAGGTACGAAGTCTGAGAAATATGGGCTCAGAATTATCGTTTCATTTTTTCAATTTCCAGATAATCCATTTTTATAGAAGTAATGTGTATTCTGACATGCTTACACTTAAGCAGCTAAAATACAGCTTAATTCTATAATTCGGATTAGTCTTTGTTCAGCCTTTACTTCCTCCAAATAAAGACACACCAAAAAATTTTGCGTCTTCCGTTTACAATATTGTACATGCGCATAAAAAGTCATTTTAATTAAAATTTTCAGTTTTAACTTCACTGTTTCTTCTGTATTTACTTTTCCGCTTAATATAAACTGTTGGTATCTATGAAAAGCTAGCTTTAATCACTTTGTGGTTCATTATAGTATGTTTAAAGTTGCTTTTATTTTTCTAATGACAAACAGCAATTAGAAAGGGATTACTTTTGTCACAGAAAAATATTTTTTAGAGTCACGTTATTAATAGACATTTGCGAAATTCATCAGTGAAATGCTTAAAACTGCCTGAGAATTCTGTAAAAGATCCTTAAATCATTGCTATAAATGGTATTTTCACCAAAAATCTTTTTTTTGGCGTTATAATATTGCTTCTGCGTGAAACATTTTAAATATCTATATTAGTATAATCATGGTTCAGTAGCATTTCCCATCATATTTTAAAGCTATATGATTTTTAGAAGAATCATAGTATATGAAATCTTACATTTCTAACTCACCGAACTCAAATTTTGAAAAAAGGCAATCATGAAATGCCTGAAGTTTGAAAGATGATTATTTACATTGAAAACAACTTATATTTCCAATGCTAGTATTTAAGAAATAATTAGTGAGAGTCTCATTTTTGTATTTATTCCTTCA
>JAPDSC010019088.1:0-20904 GCA_026290005.1 Latrodectus geometricus
CGAATATATGACCACGACTTAATTTAACATTACGCAATCCTGAATAACATGGAAGGTACATGATCCAGCGAGAATAGTGTACAATATATTATCGGCAGAGAATGTGAGGAACAATTCCTGTAATTACACGTGTATGTCAGGAAAAGGCTGCTGATCTAAGCGTCTTAGAAAGAGGGAAGATTATGATGCGACTGACTATGGAAAAAAGAATATTTCAGCAACTGCAAGACTTCGTCAATTATTCTTCTAAATATCTAAGTTGAAAAATGATGATGGGAACTCGGAGTTTTATAGACATAAATCAAAAAAAGATGCAGGATGTCATTGTTTGTCCTGATTTCAATAATATCATTGGTACACAATGACGGCCCTCACTAAATTATGTTTTTAGAATCGTTTCTTCATGGAACATTTCAGTTGTCAATACAACCATCATCTAAAGACGATATTGTTTTATGAGGCAAGGCAAAAACAGACATTTTGTGTCATTAATGAAACATAGTCTAGTCGACACTGGTACTGAGATAGCTCTCGATTATAGCCGACGAGACTTGCAGTTTTGGAGATACTCACAACTCCAACTTCGAGCCATCGCAAACTGTCCTCCGTCTAAAGTCACTTAGATCAGCTATAACTTTTTATCATTGCATGTGTGCATATGTCAAGCAAAATGATTGCGTAGGTTGTTTACAGAGGTCCTAATGTTTTGTCTCTTTACTATATATCAGGAGTAACCAAGAAGTCGACCGCGGTCGTCTGATAGACCGCGAAGACATTTTAGGTAGTCCACGCGACCATCATGATAATTACCTCGAATATTAACAATTTAATTTATGACGTATGACATGGAATCAATGAATTATTTAAAATAAAAATTTACTGCAGTCTATGCTTTAAAACCCAAAACAAATTGTGCAAAGATTTACGATTTAAAGATTTATGATTAAAGGTTTACGATTTAAAACCTAAAACGAACATGATGAGCGCGATTAAAACATTCAAAAAAACTATAGAAAGATATGGATCTCAATTAAAAAAAACATGAATTGAGAAACTTCAAAAACATGTAGGAAAACTGCATCCATAATCCAAACCGAGACCTCGAAGATTTCGCTTAATACTTGTTTTGTTTGAAGAATTTATAAGAAGATTTGCTGACTTAATTAGGTTGAAAGAAATACTCAATTTTATGATATTTCCCCCCATTTAATGAAAATGTCAACATTGATGGAGTATCTGAAAAAATAAGACATTTAATAGATATCACATCAGTCACGGTTGAGGAAGAAATTATTAAATTAAGATGCGATATATTTCTTAAATCCAGAGTATATTTATCGATACTTATTTTTGGAAATTAATTTCTGAGGAAACGTTTACAAATATTTACAAACTGATTTTGTATTTAAAACCAGACTTTAGATCGCGGTATCTTTGCGAATCTGCTTTTTCAACCATGAACAAAAAACAAAGATTGGTCACATTTAACAGATGAACATTTAATTTCGTGTTTATGCATTGCAATAAGCTCGTACCAGCCACAATATGATAAACTTGTCGCAGATATACAGTGCCAAATTTCAACTGAACGAAGTGAATATGATGGTCAGTTTTTGATATATGAATACTTTGATTATTTTCGTCAGTAAATTTTTATATTGTAAATATTAATATTAAATTTATTTAGAAAAATTACATACTTTACCATATTTTCTTGTGACCGAAAATAAATATGTACGTTAATTTAGCTCTGCCATTCGCCTTCGACTTTTTAAATGTGGAGTAGAAAGTTTGGCCATCCCTGCTATATATGATATATATGAATACGATATTAATTCAGGGGTTAGAAAACTTTCTTTTAGAATCATTGTTTCGGTATTTATTAATTCTTTCATATCTTAAAAATGTAAAATTTACTGTCATTAATTTTTTTGTTCAGAAATATTATTCACCTTTATTTTCAATTTGCATATTAAGCTGGAAGAAATAATTTTAAAAAAATATTTCTGTAAAATGTTGATTTTAAATTTCACTAAATGAATCAAATTTCTTTCAGGTGATTTATCTCAATGGTGTTTTTCACATATAAATAAATATTGCGAGCATTTAACATAAAGAAAATTTCTCCGAAAGTTTCTGAAATTTACATTTTGCAACAATAAGTAGATAAAATGAATAAGCTTTAAATCTAATTATTTATAAGAAGCTATTTTAAGAAATACAATTCAATATAAATTTAAATGAAAAATACGGGTTATTTATGATATTTTTTATAAGCTTATTTTCTTAGTGATTTTAATTTTTTATCTTTTCCCATCTTTCCTATTTTAAATGGAGAAATATTGCAATATCATTGAACTTACAAGCATCGATTAAAAAAAATGCAAAATGCTTAAAATGATACATGTAAGATCCTTAAATAATATAAGAAAAAAAAATAAATGAAAATCCCTCCCCGGCGGGGAATCGAACCCCGGTCTCCCGCGTGACAGGCGGGGATACTTACCACTATACTACCGAGGATACGATAATTAATATTGTAAATTATATTTTATAAATCATAGCAGTTCTTAATTGATTGGAGAGAAATATTGTGTGCAAAATTTGAAACACCTTATCAGATTTAAAATAAAAAAGGAAATATAATTACGATTCACATTGTAGATAAACTTAATACGCGAATGTTTTCCCCTTATCACCCATATGTTTGATTTTACTCATTCCAGGAATTCTTTTTACTAACTTTAACGTCAATATATATTTATATTATACAGTGAGTTCCAACTCACTTCAAATACCCATGGTTAGTACAAAGTGTAGCACCAACTTAAGTAGAAATTAGTACAATGAATTGTTTTTTGACACGTTAACTTGCCAGCTTCTGCTCTCAAATAATACTTGTTTCGTTATGGTGTAGATTCTATAATTCAAATAAACAAAAAATATGAAATAAAAATTATTTTAATTTGAGTACAACAAATTTGTAGATTAAAAAATGGCAGTTAAAAAAAATACGATTTTTTGTTTATTACTAGTTATAATATAAGTGTCAAAACTTTTCATTTGTGATCTTTAAATAATTAAAAAATTGAAATGATTTATATTTATACGGTAAAGCATTTATAAATCTAGATTTTCAGATGACTTCATAGTTTTATTCTTTTTCTAATTAAATTAATGTGGATATAAATAATATAATTAATTAATTAAATTCATATTATCATCTATGTAACTTACTGTAAATAAATCTCAGAATCTTGTATATTTTACAGATACATTCTATTAATTCTGCTATATTATTCAATAAAATTTAAAAAACATATTATAAGCATAATTATTTTTTCTATGCTGGTACTGTGTTTCTGCCTTTATAAATATTTGACTCGAATTTCATAAGATTCAGAAATTTTTATAAATAGCACGTGTGCATGCATTTTCGAATGAAAGAAAAATTCAGCTTCAATTTTTTTATACACAGTTTTATGTATGCTACCGAAATTGGAAAATTCCTTTTATTTCTCACTGGAAAAAATCCTTTCCTTGAAAACTTGTAACCATTTAATTAAATCCACAGTTCATATTGATAACTTTATATTCAAAATAGATTATTTTATTATAAGTTTATTTCAATCAGTCATTCATGTTATTAAGCACTTCATTCATTAAACAGATTGCATATTTATAAATTTGTTTGGTTAAAAATGAATTACTAATTTATCGACGGAATATTTATATAATATTTAATAATATTAAAATAATTTATATAATATTAAAATAATTATTTAAAATTAAAAAAGAGTCAAATACAAATTGTTTGCCAAGAAATTTTACTTGAAAAAAACAACAAAATAAAAATCCAGAATTTATTCTTTTTACTATAATAACAACATAAGCAGCAATTTCACGTGATCTAGTGGCTAGGATTCCTGACTTACACCAAGTTTATATTTGTTTTTTATTGTGTAATCCATGTGACATTAGTTTCTAGGTATTAGTGTATTAATATTTCTGCAGCAAGTTATTATAATGAAATAATTTAAAATAGAGAGCAATCACAAAGTTGAATTCCGCGGGCGATCCTTATTTGGTAACCGGATATTACATATACTGACTCAATTTAAATTGGCGAGATAATTGTACAGCGCATGACGTGAAAATTGGAAATCGCGTCAAATTCGTAGCTACCTAGTATTTTACAAGAAAATTGATTTACAAGTATTAATTTCAATAAACGGAATACATCCAAAACTACTTTTAACGGTATAATGCTAGAAAAAAAAATTTATCTAAGGAATATTTACACTATAAGGAAATAATTTAAAATTTAAAAAAAAATCATCTAAAAAAATATTTTATATTATTTAAAAAAAGGAAATAAAATATTCAATTTTATATTTTTGGAAACCTGTATTTCGTTGCCTCAAGTCCCATGTGGTCTAGTGGTTAGGATTCCTGGCTTTCACCCAGACGGCCCGAGTTCGATTCCCGGCATGGGAAGTGTAAGGTTCCATGGTGTAATGGTTAGCACTCTGGACTCTGAATCCAGCGATCCGAGTTCAAATCTCGGTGGAACCTTATTTTATTTTTAAAATTATTGACTTGCTTAACTAATATTTAAATGTTTAAACCTTATTTTTGAATAATAAATAAAAAACAGAAAAATATTTTACAATTAGGTTAATTATTTTTTATTAAAATTCTTTCATTATATTATTAAATAATAAAATATTTATTTAGGTATTTAATATTAATTATAATCATATATGCATTTGATTTCTCTTATATGAAAATTCTTGAGCAAGTTGAAAAGAAAGCGAGAGTTATATATATTTTTTTAATTCACTTGCAAAGAAAAGTTATCACTTCCAAATTTTGTTTCCATAAAATCTAAGTATTAAAACACATTATGCATAATAGACTTTATATAATTCTATACATCATCAATGAAAAGTTCTGATTTATTGAATTTGGTATATGCCACAAAGCACACATTATATTCCGTACATGTTATGATTACAAACCCTTTTTTTCATTTTTGGAAATAATTTTTTTTAGGGGTTACAAAATACATATTTTAGTAAATCTTGAGATTTTCGAAAAATCGAAAAATTTTCGTTGCAAAAGTAAAAACCGTAAAATCTTAAAATTTATTAGATAATTACTCATAATTAAAAAAAAAATTTAATGTTGACTTTATCTGCTCCATTACATTCTAAATAATATTCCAAAAGCATTTCTAAATAATGCTCTTTTAAAACATTTTATTGCGTAACTTGTTGAATTTACATGCGTAACACTCGATAAGGATTCATAAAAGAGTGATGCTTCTCAAACAATATTTGATAATACCCTATCTACTAATAAGTATTTAAACACCTATGCAAATGATGATATCTGTGGTCCTGAGATACACCATGTCTTCCACTGGGATATATCGTGTAGGAAACAGCATAAACATTAGTCGAATGCAAGACGCCACGCACTTCGGATCTCTCTGATTTCGAGAAAGGTATTATTATCGGGTATCACAAATGTGGCCGATCCTTAAGTGACATATCTAGCTATGTGAAATACATAAAATCGACAGTGGCCTATATGCTTAAAAAGTGGAAGGAGAGCGGAGATTGTCGGAATGTGCCCCGAGTCGGCAGACCAACGAAACTGCGAGAAAGAGACAGGCGAGTGTTTCAGAGAAATCCGTAAGCCTTTGAACCAACCGATGGCCCTCATCTGTAAGGAGTTTCAATAGGCATTCAGGAGCATTGTTTCAATGAATACTCCTGGATTCATCCTTACGGATGGTATAACCATCCGTAAGGAAGCACATATGCTTGGTTTTCATGGTCGTGCTGTTGTCCATAAACCTTTGATCACAAAGTCCAACCGCTCTACTCGGTTATTGTGGGGCAAAGCACATCGAAATTGGACCGTAGATCACTGTAAATGAGTTCTTTGGAGCGACAAATCAAAATTCACCCTTTACCGTTCAGATGACAGGGTCTGCGTTTGCCTGGAGAACGTCTCCTGCCAAAATGCATTGCGCAACAATCAAGTTCGGCGGACGTATAATTATGGTGTGGGGGTGATTCTCTTGGTATGGACTGGGATACTTGGTCCCCATTGATGGTAAGCTCAACACAGATGCCTACTGCATTTTGGATGACAATGTGCTTCTTACGTTGTGTCAATTTTACGGGTTGGACCCCTGTTACTTTCAGGACGACAATGCCAGTTGTCATGTTTCGAGGTTAACCAAGGCTTGATATGGTGTCAATAGAGTTCATTGAATGGACTTCCCTGCCCAGACCTGAACCCTATCGAGAACCTCTAGGACGAGTTGGGTCGCCGAATTAAGGGGTACACTACCCGTTCAAAATCGGTGAAGGAACTTGCATGTCTACTCCAAGCCGAGTGGAAGACAATACCATTAGCTGTAATAGAAAGACATGTGGAAAATATGCCCTTGAGAGTTCACGCTGTAATTGCCTCTCGTGGAATCTTTACCAACTATTGATTTTGAATAAAGTTAGTTTTTCTGTATCATAGGTGTCCAAATTCTTATTGGTAGACAGTGTATATATAGTAACAGAATATGGTATTTCATGATTTTTAGAGAAAATATGTATACACATATATGTATATATCTAAATAATATTTTACTAGGTTATCTTATTCATCATATATATATTATTCACTTTGTATTGATGCACTTTGTATGGGTACAATATTAGGTAAGACAAAACCATAAATTATAAAATAAATTTAGGAATAAACTATTTTTTAACAAAAATATTTTTTTTAGGAAATTGTTAAGCTTTAATAGAGTCGTGATTAACATTCTATATTTTGGAACTTAAATTTCTTTACTTTGTAAGCATACTTTTTTAAATTCAAAAATATTCTTAAGGAAAATATTTTTCACAGTATTAAATTCAGTATAACAAACAATTTTGAGAAAAGTTAATTTCAATAAGGTTTATTAAACTATCTGTTCGTTTCTTTACTTTTTTCTTCTGATATGTTTACTAATTAATATATTAATACGAGTTCAAATCTCAATGGAATCTTTTTCAAATTCTAAATTTACTCTAGCATTTGTTCTTTACTTTTTGCCTTCATTTATTTTAAAAAATCAATAAAGAAAAATTTAATGAAAATATTTTTTTCATTTTTGAATACATTATAGACAGTTAAAGAAAAGAATTTTAATAAAATTCAGTTTTATCACCATTATATGCATATAAATCTTCAATTTTCTTTCATTTGCGTTTCTTAATAATATCTAAGTTTGTATATTTCTCTATCAGAGTATTCATCTTTTCATTTAATATCTAATATTATAGTGAATAAAAATATATTATTTATTATTACACAAAGATGTATTATTTATATTTTATAAAACTTATAAAATTTGTCTATTTTTATATATTTTTCATTTTATTAAGTATATTAAAGTGCACAAGAGCTCATGAAAAAGTAAAAATAGAAGGTTTAATTTTTATATGTTTGTTTCATTGTAAATTATTAATTATTATTGTTTTAATTGCCAGTAAAACTAAATATATAGTAAGTGAAATTAATTTTATTGTACTGCAGAAAAAAAAATCCTCGATGCTTGTGAAAGTTCTTATATATTTTCACTAAATTAAGTATATACATCATGAATAACAGCATATAGAAAAGAGCATACTCTTAAATTTTTTTAACCACTATTGGAAATTTTTTTAGTGTTTCTGATAAAAAAATAGAATGAAGTACAATTTTTATGAAAATTATTTAAAATCTTAATTTTACACATAAAATTGTTAAAAATTCAAATTTTACAGAATCCAATTTTTAAGAAGACACATTGGAAAATCTGGAAAAATCCATTTTGAAAAATCAAAAGTAATTAAAATTACTATTTAAAAGTATCTATATTTAGATACAATAAAAGCGAAGTGAGAATCGAATTCTTGTTTACACATTGTTAAAGTACTGTTTTTATCATCAGAAGTAACGTTTTTTTAAAAATTTATATTATTTCCATTGAAAAAGTTAGTCTAGCATAAGAAACTAATATCATTTTATAATATAAAGCAATAAGTTAAGTGGAATTATGCTCACTTAATAGATGGCGCCCCTATTTGATTATTTTACATTTTTAAGATTTTACTTTTTTTCTGAAAATGTTCTATAATATCTTATAAAATTTTAAAATTAATGGCAGATAAATAATAAAAAATATTTGATTATTATTAAAGAAATCTTATTAAACTTCAAATAATATGCGCTTAATTTATGAATTTTAAATTAATGAATCCAAAATTTTCAGAAGTATATAAAATGAGTATTTTATAATATATTTCCTATTTTTTTCTATAATTATGTTTTTTTAAGAATATTTTTGGTTTGTTACTTAATTTTATTCTCACGTATTCGTGACTATGTGACAGAAACAAAAAACTAAACGCATCTGTGTCTGTGATTTAACAGCTGATATTATTTTCCCACCAAGGTTGTGTTTACAGGACAAGTAAAAGAAATGTATATAGAAGTCAAATTCACGAACTGCTAAGATTCATTTCTGATCCCGTTAGCATCTCTCTCTCTCTCTCTCTCTCTTTTTTTTTTTTTTTTTTTTTTTTTTTAACGTTGTTTGAATAATGGTATAACAGGAATGAAAGAAACATTTCTATTATTACTATATATTAACAATGCTCAAAAAGTATGAAGAAACTATACATAAATAACATAAATCAATCATAAAAAATGCATGTTTCCTAAATGGTCTATCATTACATATCTAACAGGAATGATTGTCATTACAAAAGTCAGTTCGCATCTATCGTATTATGTATACTTACTTAAAGCCTATAAATACCCATGAATTGGTCTATGATGACAGAAACTGAAGTTGTTAGTAAGAGGGTATTATTTTATTCCAGTAAAGAAGATGTGGACAATTTAGAAATAATTGTTAAGTTAATTTTACATTATAACACAGGTGTGAAATAGATTAGTTTATATTCAGCTGATATTGTAATCCATCTTGGACCAATATGAGTTACCATTACACAAATTATTTTCTAAACGATAGATTTATTTAGTGTGCTCTTTTTTGATAAGCTCATTTTAGACTCGTATGGTACTAAGTTATTATTCTTATATCATGTAAAATTATCTTTCCTTGTTATCTCTCAGTTTGTATGCATAACTTGGATCAATAATGGCTTTTTTTTATATATGGCCTTTCATTTATATTGCTAGTATTTTGTATGGCTGTGTAAGACCAATAAACAGTCATGACTTTGAGAATATGAACCCAATATGTAATTTCCATAACGTTAGTGACACTATTCAGTTAGAAAAGTGATATTTAAACTTTTAGAAATCCTTTTTACATTAATCTGATATTTTTGCAGAGGCGTGAAATTTACATGCTTGAGTTATTCTTCTCACTTGAATAGATATTACAACAACTTTAAAACAGTAGATCCTAAATATCCTATGGAACCTATATATGTAATCTCTATGGTTACAAAAAGTAAGCATAGAGGAAAAACAATCCAAGCTAAATCAAATCTTTTCACAAGATTCCGGCTGTATGCTATCTGCTCCATGATGTGAAAATAAGCAGCTTTTATAAAAAGTTAAATAAAACGTTCGAACATTAAATATTTCTGAACAGATATAAGCCCATATTTCGCAAACTCTATCAAATCTAAATAAATAAGTAAATTCAATATTTACTTATTTATTTTTTTGATTTTTTTTCTTACTTTTTTGTAAATATTTATGACAAAAAAGAGGTAGACTAAAAATCATGTGATACATTTTAACTAATGGTAATATTCTATTTAAGGTTCGAAGAAATTTTTTATTTTAATTTTTACGACACTTTATCTTTTATTTTAAGTATTACTATTACTTACCTATATTTCTAAAGAGTATTTACTAAAGTAAAAAGGTAAATTTTAAAAATTCTTGAAATGCTAAAAATGCAATTATTTTTTTTATTATAAGCAGCTATGATAAAAAGTTAAATAAAACGTTCGAACATTAAATATTTCTGAACAGATATAAGCCCATATTTCGCAAACTTTATCAAATCTAAATAAATAAGTAAATTATAAAGTAAAATTGTAAATTTTAATAATTCTTTAAATGTTAAATATGCAATTATTTTTTTATTATTTCAGTTATATAATATTTTATTTTTCTATTAATAATGTGGTGGTGAAAAAAAGTTTTATTATATTTTTAGAAATATTTATTTATAAGTTTACAGAATTGAAAATAATATTATATGGCATTTTTTAGATTCACTGTACTTTGTTTAAAACTTTTGAATAATTAGGTTAAAAAAATTCACAAAAATATCATTCCATCCAGTCTCTTTCTCGTAAATTACCACTCTACAACCAAACACAACTAAGCTAAGAAATGCTAAAATCAAATATTTAATCTAATATT
Source organism: Latrodectus geometricus (assembly GCA_026290005.1). Classification (NCBI taxonomy): domain Eukaryota; kingdom Metazoa; phylum Arthropoda; class Arachnida; order Araneae; family Theridiidae; genus Latrodectus; species Latrodectus geometricus. The sequence continues at coordinate 10,456 of JAPDSC010019088.1, forward strand.
TGTTGAAATGTGTTATTTCAGTTCATGTGTGTAAAAGCTGCGCATGGATGTAAAAGTAAATACTTTCCAAAACAGCGGATAATTATTTGATTTGACCAGAAAGTTTTTATATAGTTCTCGAATTGATGATAAATTTTATTTAAACAATATTTGTGGCTGCAATTTCATACATTGATTCAACAAGATAAAATAAAAAGCTGTTATTTACCTATATATTAGAAACACAAATTATTGAAAATTATTTCTTGAAAAGGAGAAGTAATTTAATGAAATGAAGGAAACGAGAGTGTCTTATTATTACAGAAATTCTTTTAAAAATGATGGCCTGTTTTCATCTCTTTAAGAGTAATTATTTTATTTAAATATACATCCTTCACAGATGTATTCAGGCTTGAATTTCATCATCGGTATTTTTATAATTTCTAAAGTATAATTCGTTCATATCTGTGAATCATCATTCTAACATATCGTAGATTTTAGAAATAATTATATTTTTGACTTATGTAAAATATATTTGTATTTTTCCGAAGAAAATCTGAATGAAAACTAAGAAGTTATATTTCAAGTTAATAATACAATTTAATTAATTATTTTGACCAAAAATTTTTACTTAATATAAGAACATTTTTTCTAATAATTTCTAATACTTCTTTATTTAGTTTCAGGGCCTTAAAATATAAGTGACATTAAGCATGTATTTTAAATAGAATAATTTGCAACTGTTTGGATTGGTTTCAACCAAAGCCATTAATTAACGTTTGATCGTATTATAAATATCGCTAGTTACTAAAACTGTCTTAATGTTAAAAATAATATTAAGGTGATATTGCAGAGTTGAATGATAATATTGTATATAAAAATAATATAACGGTTTTTGGAGGCTTAAATAAAAAACTTTTTTACAATTCTAAAATGCTTTGGAATTATTTGTAATTTTATATTTTGAGAGTCCCAATTTTTCCCAAAATTTATTTTCAAGGAAAGAAAAGTCCTATTATATTGTCTACTACAATTGCATTATTGCATATAGTGAAAGTCATAAGAATAGCACTTAATTCTTTAGTGGTGACAGTATTGCAGAATATGTGCAGCTCCTTCAAAAATATTTATAAAATTGAGAGCTAAAAAAAATTTTAACTTCGAACAAAAATTTTGCTCCATGCTCCCTATTTAATGAAGACCACCAAAAGACATATTGTCTTTTGGTAGTTTGACATATTGTCTTTTGGTCTTTTGGCTTTTGGTAGGCCTCATTAAAAAAGAAAAATTGGAAACTAAGTAATCGAGAAATATTTAATGAAATTCTGGAGCTATCAAATCATTATAAATAATTGTGATTACAAAATTTCAGACTGCGAAAATTTTTCAGATTACAAATATGTAGTTTGTTAAGCATAAATATATAGTAAAATGAAATAGACAAAAAATTATGAGCATACTTTTTAAAAATAAAATACTACATAATTTTAAATTTAAAGATTATCCATTTCAATTTTTTAATTTTATTTTAAACAAATATATAAGTGAGGATGAAATAGAAAAAAAAATTATGTACATACTTTTTAAAGTATGTACATAATTTCTTGTCTATTTCATGCTCATTTATATATTTGTTAAAAATAAAATTAAAAAATTGAAAAGGAAAATCTTTAAATTTAAAATTATGTAGTATTTTATTTTTCTAGTAATTTATTTCAACTAAAAAAATGCAGGTATCACTCCTTAAAATCTCAAAAATTTGAAAACAAAGAGGTCAAAAATTTTTATTATTTTGACTGGAACAAATAATTTTGTAAAACTGTGAGAATTTGCACTAATATTTATTCTGTTTGCGGAAAATATTTTGATTCATAATAAATTTGAAAGAAAATAAATTTTTGTCTTTTCTTGAAGTACTGACTTTAAATATATTTAACACAATATTATTTTAAATAGCTTGCAAACTCTTTTATTTTGAGTTTCAAAATCTTTAATCTTGAATTCTCAAAAATTAATGTACTTAATAATTTTATGTAGACGTTGTATACAATATACGAAGTAGATTTATTTTAGGAGAATATTTGATTTTGTGTTTTCGAAACTTTTTTCATTGTGAAAGTATTGTCTCTTTAAAAAATGTTAATTTTAAAATATTAAAAATGCATTTTTTTAATATTACAATTAAAAAATTATTTTTATATCAACAATTTTTTTACTAATTATTATATGTTCTAGTGCAATTTGAACTACTTGAAAACTGAAGGTATAATTTTAAAATCAGATAAAAATTAAAAAAAAAATTCAATAGTTATTTAGATAATTTGAAAAATCTAAGAGAAAATTGCAATAGAAAGGGCAGCTTTCTTTTTATAGCTCTGTTTTATGTTGGATATCCTTGTTAAAAATTAAACAGCACTTCATAAGATGAAACTGACACTTAATCTAATGTTTTATTATCATCTGATATATAATCAAACATTATTATGTATATTGGAAAGATTAAAGATTATCAGATGAAAATCATGATATTTTTTTAAATAAGGCAAAATATCCTGAGACACAGAAAACTATTTAATATTTGAGATAGCTATCAAGAAAGTTTTATTAATTGCCAATGGTCTTGGAAACTAACATTTTGCATGGAAAACTATGTGAATATTATTCATATTTTTCACTCGCCTTCAGTGAATTTTAATCTTTTTTTTTTTCAGTTGAACACTGTTTTTTTTTATTTATTTATTTTTTTTTAATAATTTTCTATGAAAAAAATGCAAATTTGCATAATTTTCATAAAACATTGAACAAACAAAAATTTGAAAATTAAAAAAAAAGTACAGAAAGCCAATCAATAAAATTGAAAGGCTTTTATCTGCCTTTTTATAAAAAAAATGAAGGAAATAATAAAATTGGAGGCGCCGGGTATCGATCCCGGTACCTCTCGCATGCTAAGCGAGCGCTCTACCATCTGAGCTACGCCCCCTGATGCGAAAATTATAACAGCCAGGTACGACATGAAAGGAGAGGAAATACAGTTACTAAATAAAGGAGGTCACACCTTGAATGTTTTGAGATCGAAAGTGAAACTTCTCTTTGAGATCCTGAGCCAAAACGTGCAGATTTCAATCTTTCCCCACCCTTTAAATGAAGGTCAACAAATATTGCCTTATTTAGGATATTTATTCTTAAGTGAACTTTGATAAGCGTCATTTAAAATAATGATATTTAAAATTCTTTTCTAAAAAAGACTAGCTTTCCATCAATATTTTCTTATTAAATAGTTTTTTTTTATTTTTTTAAATATAATAATGATAATACTAAAGCCGAAATCAAAAGATTTCTTTTTCAATTATCATATTTTATATTTAAATTCAGTTATCTTTTCAATCATATAATTGACATAGAAAATTTTTGGATTTATGACGCCAAAGTTAAATGATAATTATTTAACTAAACGAAAATACTTTGAAGGGGAATGAAAAAATTGAAAAATATAATTTCAAACACTACATCCATAGGTAGTAAGCACATATTTTATTAGAAAAATTTAACGTAATATGAATGAGTACTGAAATTTCTAATAAAATTCAATTTGAAATAAAATCTTTTGCTTAAAAATTAATTTTCAAATGATAACTGTTTCAATGGATTGATAATATACGATAATTAATAATATATGGATTGATAATAAATGTAATATATATATATTTTTTATGCAAGCTCTTAGGCAATGCAAAAAAAGAAAAAGAAAATAAAATAAATAAATAAATGAAATAAAGTAAAAAATAATAAAATAATAAAGTAAAAAATAATAAAAACAAAATGAAAAAATGTATTTTGTATAAATTTTGGAAGTATGCTATCCAATTAAATCATAATATTTGTTTTTATTTTATAAAAGCAAAATTAATTGTATATCGAATACAAATAATCATTTACATGACAATGAATTACATTTTTAAGGATACTTGTTAATAATAGTCTATTTAAATGAAAATATTTATTTGTTATTAATTGAAATAATTGGATTATTTAAATATTTTTAATATTATTGTAAATTATTCTTCCTTAGATTTTTTTAACATCAAAAATTTACATTCTCGGTTATCAAAATTATCTAATTTTTGCCACTTGATATCCATTATTATAACAGATAATTAAAAAATCATCATTACACTAAAAGTGTTTTTGCAATCATTAAAAACTTGACCGAAGTAATATGCATTCTCTACAAATTAGCCTCCCAATTGTATTTTTTAAATGTGATGATTTGGCAAGCAATTAATCATCCAAAGTGATTAATTATTCATTATAATTAAAATACATATTCTTCAGCTTCAACTTGGAGGGACAAACTGTCAATTTTAATGGATATCAGCGATTCTCTTCATAAATCATGCTTATTAATTGAAATATAATTTTACTTCGACAATTAGCGACAACATTAAGTTGATCATTTGGCTCAATGTTGTCACTTATCAAAGCTTTAGCTGATCAAAATACGTATGCACGCGGGAACTCTTGAAAATAATTTAGTTAAAGAGAACGAAGCAGATCTCCTTATGAGCAGATTTAAAACGTCATGTATCCAAAACACATTTTTATATCGAAATAAAAAAATTGTCACAGAATGAAATAGGATCACATTGCAATAATAAAACCTCAATATCGAATTACATAATATTAAAGGCGATATAATTTGAATATAAAATACATGATAATCACAAATGGTCTTCTTTCTTCCGAATATATTTTAACAGAACTATAAATCATAATAATCCGTGTTCAATCCTTTGTGTATAAAGAAGAGATGGCATTTGACTATTACTTCTTGAGCTGCTCTCGCTCTTTCTCAAAAAGCAGCAACATTTTGGCGAAAAGTCAAAGTGCCACTTATTATTTCTTGAAGCTTTGCCCTTATCAAACATTATCAATAAAAATATTTTTTGGAAATTTAAATTTTTTTTAAGGTTTTTGGTTTTTGTAATTATTTATTCAAGCAGATTTAAAAACCTATAGCACATCAGATTTAGACATTATAAAACATATAGATACATTGCATTCAAACATAAGCCATATGCCTGATTGTCTAAGTGATATACATTATTATGAAGAACAGGATCGAAATTTAGGTAGAAAATTATTTAGAAAGTATTGAAATTCGAATTATTTTTAAATATGAATTTGAAATAGTTTATGTTGAATTTAATATGATGAAAACAATGTAAATTTCAATTTATTTTATTGAGTTTTGTATCAATTATACTTAAAATAGTTAGCATCCTATCAAGCTGTATATTTTTAATTATTATTATTTTGTAATTTTATATATGTTTTTGTTTAGCTGACATTTAGTTATAGAGGAAGCAGTTTGTCTTAAATTTTTTTAGATTCATTCAATAATTATTTAACATGGGGTGGGTAAATGTAACGCCTTCTGGCATAAAAGTTTTAATATTGGTTTTAAAAAAAAACTTTTATTACAAAGTATTCAATTCTCATTCTCCTTTTTAAAAATTTTCTTTGATGGTCTCTGGATATAACTTTTTTTCAAAACACCTAACTGCTTACAAAATTAATTAATTTGAGAGAATTATGTGCGGAAAATATTTGTAGAATCTATTACCCTTTAAATACCTAAAACTGTTTAATTTTTTTTTGTTATAGTAGTTTTTCACAGTTTTTTCTATTTAACTTGAATTTATGAAGCCCTGCATTATAATTAGGTTTTCGTTAAAATTCCTTTCAAAATATGCAGAAATTTAATTTTTAATATTATATTTTAAAAGTAGAATATTTGTAAAGATATTACATTTACTTGTACATCACAAACTTTTTCTTAAAAATTCAAACTGAGACGTGCAAACTTAATTGTAGTGTCAGTAGATATTATTTATATCAAACAGTAGACCTTAAATTTAATAAATGATCAAGAACACTTCAATTTCAATGAAAAAAATTTTAAAATATAAAAAGAAAACTTAGATCCTCAAATTTGAGTTACAAAGTCAATGATAAAAGTGAGATTAACTCTTTTCACGAAAATTGTAAAACTATTATATTATTAGTCACACTATATTACATAGTTTGAAAGTAAGGTTATATTATATGAGAAAATAAACAGTTAAAGAATTTAATATGGATAAATATAAGATGTAACTAATTTAAAGATAAATCTTAAAGATTGGGAACACCAGTTTTATTTTCTATTCATTAAAAATACTATAAACTGTCATGTCAAAAAATTTAAACTTTATTTTTTAAAAAAATCCATAAAATTTTTAACAATGCTTTCACAAAACTAATTTAATACTTTGAATGTAATTGGATCTATAAAAATTAACATGGATATTTTGTTAATGATTAAACAAAAAAAAAAAAGCTATTATCAGAGAAATAATATTAATATCTATATCCATCTATTGAAAATTTAATCACTAAATTAATTTCTTTTAATTCATACAAATCTTTTTAGTCAAAAAATTTCTAATCGAACTAAACAACATTGATTCAATAAGAAAAGCAAAAAGTCGAAGATTTAATATTAAAAAAAAATATATAGGTTTTAAAAAAGTTTGGGTTTTTTGTTTTAAAATTTTGCTTTAAACATTACCAATACATCTACTTTAGAATATTTCGGAAATTTATTTAAGCTTTGCAACCATGCGACTCGACTTCACTTATATTAAAAGATAAGTATCCACGCCCTTTCAATTTTTTTAAGAATTTGGAATGTTCTAATTGAGTGACTATCAAAATTAACATATATTCGTAAATTACTTTTTTATAAAGCGCAATCTATTTTATTAAATTTTAATTTCTAAACAAACCTACGGAACACTTTGCCTTACATACGCGCACACATAACACTAAAAAGCGAAAATATGACCACTACTTCCTTCGACATTATGCCGTCCTCAGTGACGTGGAAGGTACGTGATCCAGCAAGAAGGGTATACAATATTATCCACAGAGAATGTTCCTCCCACATAGAGAATGGAAGAATTATTCCTTTAATTACACGTGTATGCAAGGAAAGCTGCAGATCTAAGCTACTTAGAAAGAATGAAGATTATGATGGGACAGACAATGGAGATAAAAATATTTCCAAAATAACACGACTTATCTACTGTTCACCAGCTATTGTTCTAAAAACCTAAGTTGACGAATGATGGTGAGACTGATAGCAAATTACCTGGTACTTGATAGACATGCATCAAATATGATGTAGAATATCGCTGTTTTCCTAATTGCAATAATATCGGTTGTAGACAGTGGCAGTCACCACAGAATTATATTTTTTGAAATATTTCTTCTTGGAACATTTCAGCTGTCTAGAAAATAATCATCTAAAGGCGATATTGTTTTAGGAGACAAGGCAGGCACAGACATTTTGCGTCATTAATAAAACATGAATGTCCATTATCATGGATTAACCTTGATATCGGTCTCACCTTCATACGTCCACTCGACACATATAATGAGATAGCTCGCAAATAGCTAACGAGACTTGCAGTTTTGAGATACTCACAGCTCCAACTTGAAACTGTCCTTCATCTATGGTTGCTTAGATCATTTATCTATCCCACAATATATGCATGTAATCATAGGAATGGTACTTAATCTTTTCTGCGCGAAAAATTATATAACATTCCAGAAGGATTAAATGTCTTCCAAGTCACTCTGGCTAACATAATTTCCAAAGAAGTGGTGTTCATAAGTTTTAGCTTTTTAGCTAAATCACTTTGCTTGACATGTGCGCACATATCAAGCAAAGTGATTCTGTAGGTTGTTTACAGAAGCCATAAAGTTTTGTTTCTTTACTGTATATATGCATACGATGTTACTTCAGACGCTAGAAAAATTTCTTTTAGAATCATTGTTTTGGCTGTGTATTTATTCTTCCTTACCTTAAATATATAAAATCTGTTGAGTCAATAATTTTTTTGTCCAAAAATACTATTCACTTTTATTTTCACTTTACATTTTAAGATAGAAGAAATAATTAAGAAAAATGTTTCGATAAAATTTTGATTTTAAATTACAGTAAATGAATCAAATTTCTTTTCAGATGACTTTTCTCAATGTTGTTTTTGACTTATAAATAAAAAAGTGAGCACGTAACTGAAAGATAATTTCTCAGGAAACTTCTGAAATTTAAATTTTGTAACAATTAGTAGATAAAATGAATAAGCTTTAAATCCAAATATTTATAAGAAGCTGTTTTAAGAAATACAATTTAATACGATTCACAAATCTATTAATATATGTATTGATAATATTAAAACTATTAAAAACATCCTATTTTAGATTCCTTAATTTTTTATGCTTTATTTATTATTTAAATTCTTGAACATCATTCTAATTTTAAAAGTTTCATAATAAGATTTTTGAATTTGTTTTTTCCCATGAATATTTTAATATAAATATAAAGGAAAAGTACGGGTTAGTTAATTTTTATAAGATTATTTTCTTAGTGATTATGATTTTTCTACCTATCTCCATCTTTCCTAGTTTATAAAGGGGAAATACTACAACATTCACATCGATTAAAAAAAAAAAGCTTAAAATGATACCAATAAAATCCTTTAATTAAAAAAAAAAAATTCTCCCCGGCGGGGAATCGAACCCCGGTCTCCCGCGTGACAGGCGGGGATACTTACCACTATACTACCGAGGACACACGTAAAGAAATTCTCACATAATAAATATAATAAGTATTTTCACATTCATTGTGGTTTCCAGTTGATTGCAGAGATACTGTGTGCAAAAATTGAAATACCTTATCTGATTTAAAGTAAAAGAAAATATGAATACGATTCACGTTATCGATAAATTTAATAGGCGAATGTTTTAGGCTTGCCATCCGTGTTTAATTTTACTCATTCTAGGAAATTTTTTTTTTTTTTTTTTTTTTTTTTTTTTTACAAACTTCGGCATCAATATTTATATTATATAGTCAACTCCAAATCACTACAAATACCCATGGCTAGTACCAAGTGTAGCAACCTAAGTGGAAATTAATACAAAGAATTGTTGAAACATTCATTTGCCAGTTCCTGGACTCAAATTTCAAATAATACCTGTTTCGTTATCCTGTAGATTCTAACATTCAAATAACAAAAAAATTAAAAAATGAATAAAATTCAGGTAATTTGAATACAACATGATTGAAAAATAATTTGAAAAATAGCAGTTAGAAAAAGTAAGGTTTTTTTGTTATTAGTTATAATATAGGTGTCAAAGCTCTTTTCATTTGACTTTTAAATAATAAAAATATTGAAAAGATTTATATTTATGTGCTAAAGCATTTTTAAATTTAGATTTTCTGATGACTTGATAGTTTCATTTCTTTTCTAATTAAATTGAGATGGAAATAAATAAAATAGTTAAATAATTGAATTAATATTATCATCTGTGTGATTCATTGCATATAAATCTCAGAATCTTGTATATTTTACAGAAACATTCTATTATTTTTGCTATATTTTTCAATAAAATTTAGAGAGCATGTGTTATAACCATGAATATTTTTTTAGTAGTACTGTGTATCTGCCTTTATAAATATTTCATATAATTTCATAAAATTTAGAAATTTGCATTTATTGCGTGTCTGTATACATTTTCGAATGAAAAAATTTACTTTAAATTTTTATGCACAGTTTTATGTATGCATAAATTAGTAAATTCTTTTTATTTTTCATTGAAAAAATCATTTCCTCGAAAATGTATAACAATTTAATAAAATCAATAGTTTATATTGATAATTTTACGTTCACAATACATTATTTTATTATAATTTTATTTTATTCAGTTATCCATGTTATAAACCCTTCATCTCACTAAATTGACTGTATATTTATAAATTGATTTGGAAAAAAAATTAAAAATTAATTTATGGAATGAATATATATGTTTATGTTAAATAATTATTTAAAATTAAAAAAAATTAAAATATAAGTTAGAAGTGAAATAATACAGTCAATATAAGTTGTTTGTGAAAAAATTTTACTTGAAAAAAGAAATAAAATAAAATTCAGAATTTATTTTTTTCTTTTAATTAAGATAACAAAGTAAGTACCAGACTCATAGTGTCTAGTAGTTAGGATCCCTGGTTTTCACCCAGCTGTTAGTTTACATTTGTTTTTTATTAAGAAATCTTCGTGAAATTTTTTAATTATTAGCTTTTCTATGGTAAGTAATTATAATGAAACAGTTGACATTTAAAATAGACCACAATCGCAAAGTTGAATTCCGATCACGATCGTTATGTTAACCGGATATTACGCGTAGTGACGTGTTTAAGGTTGCGAGATAATTGGGCTTGGTGTTGGCTTGGCGCGAAGATTAGAAATCGCGTCAAACCCGTAATTACCAAGCGTTTTATCAGAAAATTACCAAGTATTAATATATATAAATTGAATACACCCAAAAGTACTTTTAACAAACTGAAATTACAAAAAAAAAAAAAAA
>JAPDSC010019092.1:0-37919 GCA_026290005.1 Latrodectus geometricus
AAAAAAAAAAAAACATTAAATATTCAATTAAAATAGGATAGAACCTATCTAAATAGAGAATATTTCTACAAAAGTTCAATATTGTAATTAAAACAATCTTCCATTTTATCAGCTCTATTAAGAAACTTCAAATTTAGATCACAAATTTTATAATTTCAATCCTAGAAAGAGCTTCCATAACCAACAAAATATTATACAGAATTTGATTTTTCAGCAAACAGAATTTTGTTTCTCATACATTCTTAATAATAAATACAAACAATTTTACTTACTATGTACCATAAAGCTTTGGCAACATAATATGCAGCTTCAATTAAATCTACTTCTGGCAACTTTTTATCCTGCCTTGTTAAATATTTATCAAGAGGTCCAAGTGGCAACCATTCCATAACCAGCGAAGTAGGATTATTGAGAACTATTCCAACCGTAGAAATTATGTTTTCATGTTGCCAAAATAAAACTTTATCCGCTTGTGCTAAGAATTCCTACATAATGAATGAATTTAAATATCAAAAATAACATTTATATAAAATTGTAATTACATTTTACTAGCATGATATTCACAATATTTAAAAAAGCAAGCTTATTTTGAAGTGTAGAATATCCTTTTATTCAGTTAATTTCTGAGCAGTTTTTTGTACTAGTATGAAATATTTGATAAAATAATTATATATTTTGCAAATATTTTACTGAGTTTTTACCTTAAAAGTACTTACACAACCAGACAACATTACTTATATCAACACAGTTTGTTGATAAAATTATGTTAATATATTTAGCAAAAACACAAATGCCAACATATGAGAAATTTTAAACGAAAAATCTATTTCCACTTTTAATTTAAAAAATTAAAATAAAACTAATTTTAATTATAGCATTTTTAAAAAGTAATTAAATGATTACACAAATAAAGCATATAATTCCTATTACTTTCATTAAAAATATATTAACATATTCTTTATCAATACATTACTTTTTGAATCATAAATGAATTATATTTTATAATTCATCAATGATTCATTGGTTGAAGCAAGTACAATCATTATTAAACAATGATTTATATTTTATAATAAAATATGTATAAAAATGTTGATATAACCTAAATTTATTTAAAATTAATAATCTAAGTTCTCAGCAAAAAGGAATTACACCTACCACCAAATGTGTATTTTTAGTTTCTGGACGTAAGCTTTTAACTGCAACAGCTTTTGGTTCACCACAAGAACGGCGGAGATAGCCGTGTATGACTGTAGTAAATTTACCAGCCAATATAGGCATCGATAATATGATGGAATCATGAGGAATGCACTGAGCTGTGCAATTGCAATCTCCACGAGCAACAACATTGCTATCCTTATCCTTTTTACGGCATAACAAGAGATCACATACATCTATAAGATAAATTTTTTATTAACATATAATGTCTCAAATTATAATTTCATTTATAAATAAAAATATTTACAAATATCAAAATATTATAAAAACAAAATTTTTCTTTGGATTTTTTCATTTATCATTATTTAAACTGAGAGTATCTAAAATTAAGATAGCTATTAAAATAACAAAAAACATTTCTAAAAATTAATTATATAAGTCTAACACAATTATATACTGGCAATATAGAATGAAAATAAATGTTAAAATTTTTTCTTTAATAGAAAACAATCTTTGATAATAGTTTATATTTAATATGTAAATGCAGATAATGAACAAATATAACTTTATTATTGCCCATACAATATAAAAACTGATCTAAACTTATGAAGAAAGTAATTTACTAAGGTTTTTTCATATTATAAAAAAAATTAAGCTTAGGCAATTTATGAAAGCTTAAAATGCAAAACATTAAAGCTATTAACACAAGAAAAAAACACTATAATGCAAATTAATTGATAACTAACATAAATAACTCGATAAATTTAAGAAAAAACAAACTACAAATAGATTCCTTAAATGAAAAACTAGTAATTTACAACAATCATTTTTTAATCAATAACTGAAGCAATGTATTTACAGAAAGAAAGAACATTTCTGATAAAGAGAAAATAATAGAGAAAGTAAAAAATTGATTTTTGATATTAAATGTAGAAAACATTTTATTATTTTTTTAAGCAAAATCAATACAATTTATTTACTATCTAAGCAAATATTTTAAGTCTGAACTTAATTCCCTACAAAATATTCAATTAATTTAAGCTATACAATGATTTGAAGAATTTGCTTAAGTTTAAACTTAATTTTCTTTACTTACATTTTTCATTCAAGTCTTTCATTTTGAATCAAAATATAATAGTTTGATAAATAAACTTATAAGAATGTTCTAAAATACAAGATTTATATATTCTCTAATAGCTTTAAACTATTTTGTTATCACTTAATATGCAAAAATGTTAAGGATAAAATCATCAAAATTGTAAAAATTTAAACTATATATTGATCAATTTTGAATCAAAGCCTTATTAAAATGAAGAAAACTCATAAATTGAGGAAATTATGAATGCATGCTTTTTAGACTCTTTTTTTTTTTTTTTTCAATATTTAAAAAATAGAAGCTATGATTTAAAACAAATTCTTAAATTTAATAACAATCAATGTACTTTCATCTGTATTTTATAAGGAAAAATTAAATTCAAGAATACTCTTTAAATTTATTAAATTGCAAAAAAATTTAATAAGTATAAAAAGCTTTGGTAGTTCAAAAAAAAAAAAAAAAAAAAAAAAAATCTAAAGTAATTCAAAATGTTATTTTTTTATTTAAATACAAAATTAATTTTTACAAGTAATATCTCTCTTGATCAATGAAATAACTGTATTTTCTTAGTAATTAAAATTTTATAACATTATGAAAATTGAAACAAAACTTTCATTAAATAATAAAACATTCATAAATAGTTAGTCAAAATCAATATTACTAAAATAGATATGATTTTAGAGCTTCAAAGAATCAAGGTAAAATGAAAAATTGATTAATAATGATACTAAAATTGGCTATTTGAAAAAACGCATGGATTTGATTTTGAAACCATATAATAAACAAAGTTGAATATGAAATTAAAAATAAAAATAAACTCTATATTAAAAATAAATAAGAGCAACTTTATCAATTTAGTTTCAAATTCTTTATTATACCAAGATTAACTTAAATATCAACAAGAATCGCTTTAAAAAATTAAATTTAAATCAATTTTTTATTTTGACACAACTTAAGAATATTCGACAAAAAAATGTTATATAGCCACTTTGAATAACGAATATTAATTATGATTATTAGTCATTAATCAATAAAAGTTGAAAATGAAAGATAAGGGAACATTTCTTTCTTACTTATAAAAATGAATCCAAAAAATAAATAAAATAAAATCAGATTAGATAAGATAAAATTTTACATATTATAGAATACTTGTATAATATTTTCAAATTATCAGTAGAACATAAGAAAATGTTTTTAAAGAAATAACACTGATGCAGACAAGTTACTAATAATACATCAAAATATTTTCATAAATTTAGAAACAAAATAACTTACCATACTCTGATGATGGAATGCATCGTTTAAAGTTTAAATTATTTTGTTCAGAATGGAAAGATAATAATTCATTTATAGTAGAAAACTTTTGAGACCATCCTTGTAAAACATATGACTCATCATTTGTTTTAAAAATTTTATATGTATGAATATTTTCTCCTTGATGAGAATCTCTCTTTACCCATACATCAACAAAATAGGAATCATAATCAAGTTCACTTTCTCGCAGAATATAGCAACCAGCTTCATTCTTACACTTCTCTTCCAACTTATTACAAGCAAATGTTCGCCTAGAAGAAAATATAATTTTAAATTCTTTCATAAATTTCTATAAAAGCACAGATAAATAATATAAAGAGTAATTGCATTTAAATGTTAAATAATATTTTTTAAAAATTAATTTCAAACAATAATATTTCCTTCAAATTCTGAAATCTCTTATCATATGTAAAATTAGGTTTGCATTTTTGAAGGCTAGTAATTTCTGTGTATGGATTTCAATTTACACATTATAGATATACAAAATAATAAGTTAAAAGGAAATTTAATGCGTATAATATCAAAATAAAAAATATATAAGCTGTACTGAAACTGTAATTATTTGCATATCCTCTTATAATTTACAGATGGTGCAATTTTCCTTCAATTTAGACTTTTTCTATTGATGATGTATTTTTGATAGCAAAGAATGAATTTCATGTTTTAAAATTATCTAAAATTTAGGCAAGTAAAAACGCATCATTTCATTGAAAATTTTTCGAAAAATTAAGTATACAATAATATTAATAAATTTAATAATTTTGGTAAAGACAACTTTACAAATGTGCAGGAATGCATTTGGTGGTTCACAAAGAATAAATAAACACAGAAGCTTTTACAGTAGTAAATATAAATTTACATTTAATTTAATATTTACCCAATAGGACCATGACATTTCATTGCCCTTAACTGCATTAGAAATGGAGAAGGGAGGTCTTTACATAAATTATAAGTCCACTTTTCCATCAAGCGATAATATCCGTCAAGTGCAGAAACAAATGAGCGCAATTCAGGAACTTTTTCAAACTGAAGATACTGAAATGTATACATATAATTTTAATATCTTTCTATGAGATTATTTATATTAAAATTGTAATACCTATAAGATATTCCTTCACTGATTTTTTTTTAATTCAACAAAAAGTAAAATGTTAGAAAAGAATCAGAATATTATTTTATATTTCACAATAAGAAAAATATAAAATTCTTAATCATCATTTATTCTGCCACTTTCACTTTTGTTTTACATTAAGAATAACATTCTATTCTGTAGTAAAAAATATGTTTATAAACACTTTAATTAGGAAAAAAACATGATAATATATGATTTAAACATTAGTTTCATTTATTGAAGTTATATATCTGTTTGTACAAACTATTAGAACATTTATACTTAAATGAAAAGATTTACAATTTCCTCTCAGAAAAAAAAAAGAACCACAAGACAATTTCTAAACTTCCATTAAAATTCAAAGTGCAATGATGTACATTATTATTTTTTAAATTGCCTATATTTAAAAACATAATGTGTACAATAACAAAATATTTTGGTTTAAAAAATATTAATTTTATTATTGCCAATGTTGATTACACACTTGGAAAACAATGTAAATATTGAACCAATCTACTATAAACAAATTTATAAATTTATTAGTGTGACTGAAATATAAATATCAGCTCAACTGTAACTATTAAACTTTTTTGTTCCTTAAAATATAAAAAAAATTATATTAAAATAATTAAAATATTTATTTTATGAAAACAAATTTCCTTTTCTATCATTATAAAAGAACTTAAACTTGTTTTAATATTAAAATACATATAATTTTAAAAATCAACATAAGAGGAAAATTTAAAATATAATATTAATTTAATTTATAAGACAAGTCAGCCAAGCTTTGTATAGTTGTTTGTTTGTCACTCAACAGTTATTTTTTGCAAACAAGGGCTAATTTGACTAAGATCTATGGTTTAAGGCGAATTCCAAACCACTACAAACACCCAAGCTCAAGGTGAGATTCAAACCCACAAACTGTTGAACCAAAGGGAAGAGTATTAATTATTTGGATAACAGCTCAGCTTAAAGCTTAGTATAAAGATATATGAATTTCTCAGAGGTCTCATTACCCTACAATAAACCTATTTCAGTTTTGTAAAACACATAATCCCTTTTACATTAAAAAAAGTTGCTCCTAATATTATTTTCAATAAGCGTTAATTTTGATGATCATTTCTTTCAAATCAGTTTCATTGAACTAATTATAAATTTCTAATTTCATTATTTCTAACACTTTTTGCAAAAGACATGTGTTGACTGTTTAATAAAATATTTTCATTACAATATTAACTTTCTTTGTAAAATCGTTTACCACAAAACTTGTTTTATATGTTTTGAAACTCATCAAAAACACTCTTATAAAAAGAAAGGATGAAGGATTAGAATATAATTTTTATACATTATTAGAAAATAACAATTATTAGAGTTTTATTTTGAGAAGAAGAAAAAATAGAACAATCAAGTGTTAGTTCATTACATTAGATGTGTTCAGATTCATTTGTATCAAAATTTAAAGAAATTTAAATAAGAGGTTACACAATAAAATTTTTGATATGCTAAAAAATTCCCCATTTTTTGATTAAAAAAGAATTGAAAAAATAAAACCCTATTGAGTTAAGATGGTGATTTAATACAATCAATGTATGCTAAATTAAACATTTAATCAGAAGCAAATTATTCTTACATGAGGGATGCCAGTTTTACGACTAACTTCAACAAAATATTTAATTAATATTTTGTTATCCCTTCGAATTGTTTTTCTTTCTTCACGTATACTGATGTAACACAGGTCTTCTATTGAGCAAATATGTGTCCAACCCTGAAAACACATACATAAGAATAATTAATAAAATTTACGAAATTTTCATCATAATTGCATTTGTGCTTTCTTATTTTCTTAAAGCAGAAAGCAAAATTTTAAACATTAAGTTAAGCACAAGCAATTAAATAGAGAAAAATTAAATTTTGATTTTTCAAAATTCTGTGTAATTTGCTAATATTATAATATACAATAGTTAACTTATATCAGAGTACTGCAAAATGATAACATAATTTATTTCATATTTAAAGGAAGCTCTTTTATAGCATAGCTAAAGTCCTTAATATTTATCCTTTATTTTGAATTATTATTTGACATCTTCCTGAGTTATTTTTACTTGAATTAACAAGTGACAAGCTAAGCATAAGCAAATTAAAAAACATTCTGCTTTGGAGATATAATATAAAGTTTTTCTAACATAACTGAATTTAAATTAAAATAAATTAAAACAATATATTAATCATTAATATTAAGGATATTAACCAATGATGTCAAAAATATTTAAAGGAAATTTATGATATAAACTGTGAAAGAACTCATTAATTTATGATAAAATATAATTCATTATAAAGTTCCAAAATTTTTGAAGCATAAAAATCTCTTTAAGAAATCAATATAAAAATACAATCACCTAAAAGCTTAAATTATGCTTAATATGTATGACCATTTTAGAAACAAAAGAAGCTTTTTCTTTAGTTATTACGATATAATGTATTATATCAAAAGAATTGAAAGCTCCCTACATTTAAATTATCTTGTAACTAATATTTGACAGTGAATTTTTTTACAGGTAAATTTCAACAAAAAATTTTGATTTTCATCAAAGTAAATTAATAATGTTGATTTGTTTATTATACTCCAAGAAATAAGCAGAACAAAAAATTTTGGATAAATATTTCTTGGTGAGAAAAGAAACTTGGAGAAAAATTTATTGATCAAGATTCAGTTTAAGAACTTATCAAAGAGGCCAATTATAAATCAAATCATTCAATATACATTTTCTCAATTTCATTAAATCATGATAAATGTCTAATATATAGAAATTTTTGGGTAATTTTTCTTACAAAAGTAAATAGAAAAAAATGTCAGGTATAGAAAGAATAAAGCAATTTTTGTGACACAACTAATTATGCTTCAACTTCTCACAAGACGAAAACCTAATAAATAAGAATGTTCTTTCATATAATATGATTATTAAACAAATAAATTATTATACAAATAAGAATGTTCTTTCATATATTATGATTATTAAACAACTAGATAAAAAAAAAAGAAATTTATTCATATATTGTACTGAAAAATCAAACCAATGGAATAAAAGTTACAGTGCATGAAAAAAGACTCTTAGAATTTAAAAAAAAGAAATAGCAGTTTTCCAATCAACATACAGATTAATCTATTAATCAATAGCAAAAGATCATGTGATTAAATAAATCCAAATTATCTCTATTTGTTTGATAAAGACACTATTCTCTTGCCCATTTTTAAAGTTAATATAATAGATTGTAAGAAAACAAGAGTTTCTCTTTAAAAAATTTGTTAGTTAGGAGATGTTCCTAAATAAAAACATTGAAATCACTAAAAAAATACTAAAAGACATTAAAATAAGAAGAAAAAACGAGTTAATTTTTTATTTTATTTTATTATATAGCAACTATATAGAAATTTTGAGAAAATATTTGCAATAAATGGGAAATTTATAAAAGCAAAATCAATATTGCAACAGAAATAATATTGCATGTACTCTGAGAATTGAGTAATAAAAAATTTCTTCTTAAAAGATATTCTTTTTAGAGAGAGTTTACAAGCTATTCTTAAAATTTCTTAAACTTTTTTTTTCCATTCATTGATTAATGTTTTAATCCAAACAAATGCAGACAATATTTTTACAATATATAAAAAATAACAGATAAATAGAATTGGGAGGTGTTATTATTATGAACAGGAAATTAAATCCTGAAAAAACTTTGATCATGAAGCCTTTTTCAGTTGATAAACTTTTAAAAAGACCTCATTCACACAGTTTTACAATCATCACTTTTGCAATATAAATAAACATACATCTTTATTTTCTGGCATTTTCATTCGTATACCAGGCCACACAGGATGAAAAGGATTAATCACTATGTCAACATCTGCAACTTTACCCCCTTCATCAATTCTAACTGTATATTGTTCAGATCCATAGTCAGGAACTAAAGCAAATAACTGTTCTAAATATTTTTCCTAGGAAAAAAAGAAATATATTTTTAATGCAAATCATAAATAAAAAGAATAATAAAGAGGAAACACAAGATATATGGTGCATTAATAAATTTATAAATACTGCAAATTTATAAATACTGCTTTTTTATGCAGTATAATAAATACTGTGAGCATATTTTGTGAAAGCATTCAATTTAAAAAAACTATACTAACTTAAATATTACACATAATTAAGCAAATGTAATTAAATAGAATGGTAAGTAGTACTAGTGACCAACAATTTAGTTTCCAGGTCATATACAGGGAAATATACTGGTGCAACAAAAACCAACAAATTTAGGCAAATTGGTATAAATATCAAAAAAACGAAAAAAAAAAAAGTCTCTACAACAATTTTACACTGAACTTGTGAAGAATAAGCAAAATCATATCAAAATGATAGAGAAAAAATCACCTTTTATTGTGATAAATGGTTCCCATTTAATAGCCGTAAGTGAACATAAGAGGACTGTGGTGGCCTAGTTGGTTAGGGCGTCGTTCTTGTTACCAAAATTTGGTGAGTTCGAATCCCGGCTTAGCCGAAGATCTGTCATGTTCACTGACTGGGGCACATAAAATATGTCGGGTCGCAATGTTCTCCATGTTCCCATTACAAATTAATACCTCTGGGGGTGGTTGGAGGCAGGCTAAATTCTCTTGTTCTTTGGCTAAATTGAAAGGCCCAGATAGTGCTACTATCTATGAGTCAAAGTCGTACTTCTACCATCCTATGAAGGTGCTTTATTCAAAAACCAAAAATGCTCATTCTGACTTCATTCGCCCAGTCTCTGACAAGCGGACTTGTTTTCGCTCAGTGTCATAAGTAATAACAATAACATTTAATTTTCAAACAGATTTACATAAAAATGGTGAGTTGATGTTATAATTTAGAAATAAAGAGCAAAATCAAAATTTTTTGAATGACAAGAAAATTAAACTAGCAATTTATTTATCATAGTAAACTAAGGCTTTGAGTCTTCACTGGTTTCAATCTCTAAATTGGAAGATACAGATGGTGCTGCCATCTATGAGCCAAAAGTCGTAATTCCACTTTTGTATGAGGGTGATCTATTCAAAAACACAAGATGCTCTTTCTCTGACTTCATTCGCTTAGTCTCGAACGAGCAATCTTGGCGTTGCCAAGTGTCATCAGAAACAATAACATAAGAAATATTTGATAATTAAGTGCAGAATTGAGGCTAAAAAAAGCATTGTAAAATTGAATCAGAGTAAAAGTTTTAAAACAAAAGAATAAAATAAAATTAATTAAAAAACTTTGATTTTTGTCAATAACAATAATAATAAAATGTGACAACAGCAATCAAAAATAAATGAATAATGAAAATCAATTGTTTTACTGTTTAATTTTTATTTCAAGAAAGATGATAAACATAAGAACTCCAACTCATAAAAGCCTTATTTTTAATAATGTTTGTGTAAATGTAAATTTTCAGGAAATTTCAAATGCATATTCATCTAAAATTACTGAAGTCAACTTTTTAATTAAAATTTTAACTACAGAATTATATTTTTTAATTTAAACAAGGAGAGCTTGAACAATTTGCATATTAAAATTTAAACTTAAAATAGAGATTAATAACTTGTGTTAACAAATTATAAATATTTCTTATATAAAGAAAAAACTTAATTTCAGACTTGTGAATAATATAAATATCGTACATGGATTTCACTGGTTTGCTATTTTGATTAAATTACTTAATTTTGGGTACAACAGCTTTATTTTTTTGTTTAAAAAATAATATTAGAAGTCTCATTCTTTTAATTTTTTATATTAATGAACAATAAGTCAGCTTTAATGAAATATATATATATTTGATTAAAATATTATTCATTGAATTCAAAATTTTAATATTTGGAATGTATTATTACCTATTACTGAAAAATAATCTATTTTTAATTATAAGAACATACAAGGAATTTTTAATATTTTTTAATTAATACTTAATGAATATAGATTCTTAATGTATTTTTTAATTATTTGTTCATACTAATGTCATTTAAACAAAAATTTATTAAACTAATTAGAAAAATCCTAATATAAATAATAGTAATTTTTTTCCAACTAAAACATTTTACACATTTCTGTATTCAGAATCAGCATTTGAATTATTTATACTACTAGCATTTTTATACATGATTGCTAAAATGACAGAGAACTATAATTTAAACTAGATTTTAAATCATTACAAATAACCATATTTCAAATGGAAATTAAACTTGTGAATAAAATAAGAGATCTACTTATTTTATATTCTATATGCAACTATATTTCAAAGACTATCTTAAAGGACAGTTCAGTAGCTAATGATTCCAGTAGAGACATATTATTAATGACAATAAAAAAAAAAGTGATGCTGCAGTTCCAAGAGTGATAATGTTGTAGGCAGTGTGCAACAAATATGATATATTATCTTTACTGCACCATGTTCTTTGAATGTTTTTCATTTCCTGAAATTTTCTATTTAACTTTAAAGGAAACTTTGTAATAAATTACTTTGAATTTTCAATATATATTAAAGTAAAAAAGTTTTCATTCATATAAATAAACCAGGAAAAATCAAAAAATGTCCTTACAAAAATTAGTACAAAATAAAAGTATTCTTTAAAACAACCAATAGCCAGTGTTTGAATTTTTTTGTAAATCAAAGATATTGTATTTAAATAGTTAATGGTCATATGTAGAAAATTAAATTGAACATAGTGATAAAGATTTAATTTCACTTTTTTAAAATAACATGTTAATGACAGTCTTGCAGTAACAATCAGTTTTAGTCATTAAATAATGTACATGATGTTTCAACATTTTTGTCACTCTGTCACTATTCTTAAATAACTTTCATTTGCAATTACTCAGTTTCAAAATTTAAAAAAGTTTTAGACAAAATTACCATTTAGTCATAGAAATTTATGACGGCAGTTATGAATAAAATATTGAATTATGAAAATTTTGTTATTTACGTGATTCTTCAAAAAAACTGTGAGAGGGTATTTTACATTTACAAGTTCAGCTCAATTATTGCTGTTATAAAATGAGCATTTTTAAACTCTTTTTACTCTATTGTGATAACAGATGTTAAATTAAATGTTTCTTATTTTTACTCACTAATAAGCACTTCTAAGAAAAATTGTAATGTTCTTTAAAAAGTTCAGAATATTGATCTTTATAAATGTTTAATTTGGTTTAATTGCTACATAAATGTTTTTTATTATAAATACTGTATAACTATTCCTTAAAACTAGAAAAGAATTGTTATAAGCTTTACATTTAAAATAAATATATTTAGAAAAGAAGTGCAAAATTACTGGAGTTAGAGGAGTTAAAAATTTCTAATTTTTTTCTAATATTTAGTTTATTTTTCTCAAAAAAAAAAAAAAATTAAAATTTGTAATAGGGAATATATTCATACTTTATCATTTAAAGTAATTATATATGAAGTACAAAAAGGACTTACTTTGACAAATTCCGAATTTTGTCGACTGTTGTGCCACCCTTTTGTCACTGCTTTTTCTAATGGACCTTTAAGAAAACTATCTAAGATAGTACTTCGTTTGAGCTCTTGAGGGAAGTAGTCCCTACAATTATATTTCATGGTATCTGGTGTTAGTCTCATTTCTAGCATTTGGCGTATGATATCTGTAGCTACTAATCCCAAAGCAGATTCTCTAAATTTGAAAAGTTCTGGAATTTTACCTTCCAGAAAATCTGTGCGAACTTGATGGAAAAAATAATTAAATGTTTTTGCATCACCTTTTTCCTGCAAAGAAAATTTTCCATTTTTATTAAGGCAAAAAACTGATTTTTTAAAAATAGAAACAAAACAAAAAATCTTTTTTTTTTTTTTTTTACAAAATTCTATTTAAAGTAATTACATTAACAACTAATTCCTTAAAGTTGTACTTAACTTAAGATACTTGTAAAAATTTTAACAAATTAACTAGGTAAGGAGTTCATAATAAACAATACATAAAAATTCTAATAAAATATATACCAGAGAATCTAAATTTTGTTTTTAAAAAATTTGAGAACAAGAAAGTAAAAAGACAGGAAGTAAAGAATGAAAAATAAAAAAATAAAATTTAATATGAACCATTGGAAGCAGTTTTCTATTCAAAAATACTGCTATAAAAAAACTTCATAACTTTAAAGTTTACAGATTTTTTTTTACAATATCAGGAAAATTTGTAATAGAAAACTATACTAAAATTTTCAAATATATCTAAATTAAAACATAACCAACAAATTATTTTAGCTGAAATTTGAGACGAAATTTGCTCTTTAAATGAAATGAAAATATTTATGAATTTTTTCTAAGATAAGAAGTAGTCCAAATGTTTTTCTACATTTTCAAACTGTCCATAAGTCTAATATGAAAAGATAGTTTACCAATTAAAAATTATAAAAAACATTTGTATTATGTACATAAAGCTTTCTTCACTTATCTTTGTCAACATTTAAATATTTGTAGAATTCAGATGTAAGCTTCAAAATATTGCTTCATACTTTTCGGTTATCAAACAGGATAATTGCAACATTTCTTGCAGAAAGATAATTCAATTATGGAAAATTATTATTATGGGACTAATGCTGCAGAATGTTACCCTGTATCTAGCCTTGAGATGGGCTCAACTAGTAAGGCAGAAGAGCCAGGTGGGAATCTTCATAATTTAGAAGCAGGAACCAAGCAGAAAACTCTCCAATGCTTGGTCTGCTATCCCCATAAATATCATTTCTCATGGAGAACACTATGACAATGACATATTTAATGTGCCCCAGTTGCCATTAGTGAACAAGATGGATCTTTGATTGGGTCAGGATTCAAACTCACTACCTTCCGATAATGTGGACAAACGCCCTTAAAAATTAAGACACTTTGACTTTTCATATTATGGAACTGTAAAAATAGCAATACATATACCTATATTTATATATGGTTAAAAAATCTGGGGCTCAACAGGATTACAGGGAAATTGGATCACTTTATTTGAAAGAAAGATGTTAAGGAAGATTATGGTTGCAGTAAATATTGATGGAATATAGCAATATAGGTATAATATTGAATGAATTGTACAGAATATACAAGAAGGCTCATATAATTAAATATATTAAAATTAATCATAACATTTTTCAGTTACATTTGCTGCATTAATCCCTTTATTAAGATATTCAGAATCTACAAATATAATGGCACAAGAGGTAGGCGAAGACTCAGATTAAGATACACAGACTGTGTTGATAAGCAATTTAAGATCCTAGGAGTCACTATTGGAATGGTCTGAGAAAGAAACAAATGAAATGAAAGAATGTTCAGTGAAATGCCTACTGGTAAAAATTGGACTGTCATGTTAAAAATAGAATTTGTCTAATAAAAATACTCAGTAATTTTTATCTTAAATACTTCAATTTGTTGTTATTTTGCATTATTAAACAACTAATTGTGTAATAAAATTCACTAATTATTTAATAAATTTGATCACACTTAATTATTTAAACCTGTAGTATTACATTTTTGTAAAGTAATTCCAATTATTGCCTTTCAGTTTTCATCGTTTGTCAAATTTCAATTTACGAAATGAATACATTTTAGTAAAATTCATATGATTGATAGTGGTATTTTTAGATTTTTATCCTAGCTATATAAAAAAAATTAAAAGTTTTAGCAAATCGTTATTTACAGCTTGCAGGCACTAAAAAAAGCATAAACAATTTATGTTATTTAATGTATTTTGGTAACCTCATTTAACAAATATGGAAATATAGAACACAAAATAATTTTAAAAGTATAAAAACTAATGAACATAATAACATTTCAAATCAATTATAATAATTAAATCTTTTTACATTTGAGCAGTTTAAATAACAATGCTTACATACATTTAATCAATAAAATATTCATGCAATTTTTTAAAAGAAAAACAAGGTTAGAAAAATGCGATATTTTAAAAAGAATAACAAATTTATTGTTCAAGATTATAAAAATTTTACTTTTATATTTTTACAATTTATTTTAATTAAAATAATGCAAAAAATTTCTATTGAATATTTCTTTTTGTCCAGTGCCAGCCAGGCTGGTAATATAGGGCATGCTCTTCTATTTTGTCAACTGAACTGTAATTTTATGTGAGTCCAATTTCTTCAGTACACACATGACCTAGGAATCCATTATTGGGTAGGCAACCATTCATACAAAAGGAAAATACAAAGACAGGAGAGAGAAAAAGAGACAGCACGTGCATGCTCGAACTGGGATTCGAACCCAAGACCTACCTATCCACAGTCAGGCATGCTGGCCATTAGAGAGGGTGGGCAGCATTAAATATCTTAAGATTACCTATTTCATCCTCTTGTACATTTTAATAATTCTTAGAATTACAGTTAATGAAAAAAATTGAAATTCATTATTTAATTTTAATGTAGTAAAAAGAGAAAGTGTAATTAATAGTACATTAAAACAAAATTTATGACAAATATAGCTAGGACACGATGTTGTTCTAACTGTTTAACCTTAGCGAGACATTGTTGAACCTTGACAACTGATCAGCACCCTTAGAAATAGATATGGATACAATAAATTTACTGATAAGGTGATGTGTAATTTAGGATGTAAAACAGAATGTATAATTTAAATTTAAAAAAAATTTAATTCATTAATATAATTAAAAAAACATTACAATTATTGAAAATAGAAATTATAAAACTTGTTTTAAGAATAAAAATTTAATTTAAAATTCAAATATAAATCACAAATTGACTGATTGAGGTATAAAGTTACA
This sequence comes from Latrodectus geometricus, assembly GCA_026290005.1. Classification (NCBI taxonomy): domain Eukaryota; kingdom Metazoa; phylum Arthropoda; class Arachnida; order Araneae; family Theridiidae; genus Latrodectus; species Latrodectus geometricus. Next base: position 15,478 of record JAPDSC010019092.1, read on the forward strand.
AGAGATAATGATACTTTCCTACAATGATCTTGATAGCCTGATTCTAGATAGTTTTTTTTTATTATTTTTCTTTCAAAAATATTACAAATAAACTGTAGATACATAATTTTGAATAATTAATTCTAATGTTAGATTTACTTAGATAAGAATAAAACCATTGGTTAATCTGCGCTTTAGGTCCCCTACTTCACCAACTCATAAATTTGATGCGTTTTCTCGCGCATGCTCATTAATTACTAGTTTATTTTAACCTTTTCATTGGTCACTAATTAAATTTCACTTTCAATTAGAGGTAGAATTTTCGCCCTGGCATCGGTGTTTTTGAAAACGTGCCAAGGAGGGGACCTAAAGCGCATTTTCACCAAACCATTTAATTTCTGTATACTTATCAATTTTTGGACTATCAAACCTAAGAAACATTTATAAACTAATTTAATTAAAATAAAAAATTTAAATGAGCTATAGCACTTACAATGAGTCTTTTTGTAGATGGTAGACGGTACCTAAGTCGAAGCCAAAATGTCCATGCTTCACCACTATGTAATTCAGTACATAATGGATACCATATCTTCAACGTTGGATTATATAATCCAAATAAATGTCGGGGTAGAGGACCTATCTTCAAATATTTACATGCTTCAACAATTAATTCTTCAACTACATATCGTGCTTCTCCCCGGAACACTAAGGGTTCGTCACGAGTATAAAACTCAATTGTAACTACATTTTCCATTTTTAAGAATCATTTAGATACAAATTTTATAATTTGTAAGAATTAAAAATAATTTAGAAGAGATACTAGTCTGATGATAAATGAATTTCGCAAGCAATTATGAGCTGTACTAATAAAATTAATATCTGTCAATATCAGGGCGGACGAAACACAAAAATAATAGTACGACACGTGGTTTAAAATTAATAGCAATGATCATTCTATTTAGTGACCAAAATTACAACTTATTTTCTTTTCGAAAAAACATGCATTATCATACTTAAATTTTATTTAAAATATTTAGCAAATTTCTCATCGCTTGTGGTGGATTTGGAGTTCTGGATGTTTACTAACAAATGACCAAAAATATTATGCCATGCTTTACCATACTTGAAATCTTTTTCTTCTACAACATAGGTTAAAGTATACAGTTATAATGTATTTCACTCTTCAATTATATGTTAAAATTCAAAATTTAAATTTCATACATATATTTCTCTTTCAGAAATACAAATATCATTCAGCATATATTTTAAATATTGGATGAAATATAATCAGTTATACAGTCGATCAATTACTGAATGAGAAATAACAGATACTTCATTTGATGTTGTAAGCGTGGCAGAATTTAAAAATAGAATCGAAAACTCTTTCTTGCGATAAATTAGGATCAGAAATTAATTGGTATCTTGATGTATTGAATTACTTACAATTAATAATAATAAGCTTCATATACACGGTAGAGATTCTATCATATCGGTTATGAAATCAATCAAAGATATCATAGGATCACTACTTTGCGTACGAATTCCAATATCATTAACAGCAATACACTGTCTTTCGAATACGAAAGTATGCTTCCGTATTTGGAAGGCTGTGGGTTTGCGCTTGGAGAGCTAATTTATGTTCAAAGTTTCGTAGAATCCAGTATCCTTCAGACAATGTTTCACCGACAGCAAATGGTGACAGCTGTCATGCTCCGTCGTTATTTCACATTAATTTAAAATTACTTATTAATTTGATGTCGCAACGACCTTCCTACCTGAAAATATGTCGTCCAGCGTTAACATGTAGTGAAAGAAAACTATTACAAATAATATGGTCAAAAAGGCATTAAAGTTGTCTTCATCACATGAATGAGCATTTCCATTGATCAACCATCATTGGATATACTGACACTTTTAATTGAAATATTCGGTCCTATAATGTGACCATAACGATTAGAAGCTAAGAATATCTTTTCACAATTTTTTTATATGCGTTTGCACAGTATATAGAACAGCTAGCGAAATAGCTAGGCCTAATATTGGTAACCTTGGGCAAGATAAGCCCAATAATGGACCTAAAATGAGCGCAAAGTTTTCTTCAATTTTGGGAAAGCCAAGATAAACCCAATATTGGACATATCATGAGCGCAAAGTTTTCTTGAATTTTGTGCTTGCCAAAACAAGCCCAAGATTGGACATATCATGATCACTATGTTATCCCTAATATTTGGTATACCAAAATAAGTCAAGATTGGTCTTATAATAGAAGCCAAGAATTTCCTAATGAAAGAAATTCCAGAAAAAATCAAAATTTGATAATTAGTGACTGTCAATTTTTTATGAATATACCATTATTATTCTTATAAGGGCAGCCAAAAGTTACTCCCAATGATGGTCAGGCCAAAATAGGACCAATATAAGGAGCCAAGTTTCTGCCAAAATATAGTACAGCAAGTTAAATCCAATATAGCTACCTATGTTCTACGCTGTTTATTGCTTCTTTGTTTATCAAAAATTTACTTATTAATTAAGATTAAATTTTAATCCCAAAATATATTTTATAATCCAGAAGCACACACAGAAAGACTCTATTGTTGTTTATAAACGTTCAATTTGTTGTTTATTAGTTGTTGCTGGGATAATTTTTGAAAGCTGTTTCATTAAGTTTGTTTTTCTAATGTTTCTAATAATAATATTTGGTTACCGTTAAAATTTATTTTCCACTTGAAATTAAGATTACATTCTAACTTAAGACATTTTTTATTTTCATGTCTACAGAAACATGGTATTTCATTATTTAAAAAAGAAAAAAAATTATGTGCATTAAAGAATATTTTATATTCTCCACATTAATTATGAAATTGCTTCAAAATTCAAGGGTATTTTTGTTAAATAATAATGTCATAAATAAATATTTATTTATTATATAAAATAAATTGTGGATAAATAAATATTTATTTATCCGCTTTTACACTCCATTATAAATGTACTCAAAAAGAGGTTTAATTGTCTTATATTGCATGTCACTTCAGAAATACCCCTAGAAAATTTATTTGTTTTTTTCATTTGATTTATTGCAATTATGGGTATAGTATTTCTTTATTATTTTTATTATATCTTAATACCAATAGCTTCCATCCGATTTTGCTGATATACTTTAGTAATGTTTTTCATTGGAAATTTTAAGTAGGAATCTTTTTGTAAAGAGCTGTTTAATTGGTCAGGTAATTATTGATAAATTACCTATATTACAGTGATTATATTTTTTAGAATGTTTTAATCTAGGCTACAATTGTTGCCCAAAATACAACTTTAAATTTGCAACTTCGGTTTTTTTATGCAGGGAACAATATCAAATATTTGTGCCGAAAATATATTTAGTAATAATGATTAGCCACTATACAGTTATAACAAATTTCCATCGTTATTAAGTTGTAGATCATTTTAGATATTTTTATATTACTGACATTTTTCATTTTTTGTATTTTATTTCTTATTCTTGATATATGCTTTTGAGACCTGGACTATGACCTATTTGTAGGAGAATACTGTTGCGGTATTTGAAAGAAAGATTTTGAGGAACATTCTTCGTGATGTAGAGGAGAGCAGTAACAGGAGAAAGAGATTTAACTCGGAATTACTTAGGATGTATAAGCAACTTGATATTCCAAAATATATAAAATTAAATAGAATGAACTGGATGGCTCACTGGATTGGAATGTATGGTGGCAACAATATATTCCACACTTTAAACCAACTGAAAATAGATTATGAGGAAGACCGCTGGTAAGATGGGTTGACTCGATGTAGTCAGATTTTCTTATAATTAATGAGAAGATTTGAGGACAAAGATTTTTCAAAGGTTTTTATAGAGAATTCTTCTGGGGAAAGCATTGGTTCTTACTAGGTTGTCTGGCAATTATTATGATGATGTTTAAGTCTTGACAAAATATGGTAAAGAAGCAGCAAATTCAAGACAAGTGGGTACTAGAAATTCAAAGAAATGTGTAGTGTATAACTTGGAAAAATATATGTATTATGTAAAATAAAAATTTTAGAATAAACTGTTCTGTCTAGTTAATATCTCTAGGATGGAATTTATAATTGAAAGAAATAGTGAAACATATTGTATTGAACATATTGTATCTCTGGTTAATTTATTTCTAATACCTGTCTGAGATCCGATCTAGTAAAAATAAATAGACTAGATTATAACTAAAGCCATTTAACATAGAGGACACATAAATGATTTTTTTTAAAGAGTTTTCAGAAAAAGAAATTCGCACTTTAAAGGGTAAATCATGATAATTATTTTATTTATATAAGATACAACCATGAAACTTTGATGAAAACAATTTGTGTATGAGTTGGAATAATCATAATAATTTGCTTTTAATTTAACAATTCAAAAAAAGATTCTTTGGTATCAATATGAGCAACAAAATGTAGACAAACTTATATGGTTCACAAAGATTGTTTTTTTCTCGGCCACCCAGATTGGTGCAATATAACAAAATATTGACTATCCAAGACTGATTCAATTTTGGTCGCCGAAAAGTGTAGCATAGATTAGACCGCTTCTGTCATCCAAGTTAAGTTCTATTCCATATCTAATTGGGTAAAATCTGTTTCAACTTCCAAGCATGATAAATGTTTTGATTTATTTTGCACTACTATAAACCTCGAAACTGCATTCAAATGTAATACATTTGTCTTCATTCTATGTTGCTTACATTTAATAAACGCCGTTTTTATTTATTTTACTTTATAGTGATGCATTTTTAATCATTTGAAGTGTGTAACTAGTTTATAAAATAATAATTTGCAAGAAATAATATAATAATTTCATATAAGCCTTAGAATGTTATGTTCTCTTTATTTGACAAAATGCAAATTTTACTAACAATTAAGACAGAATTTTACCAAAAGAATCAATCTTCAAAATAATGTGAAAAACTAGAAGCTTCCAAATTAAATTAAAAGAAAGATTATAAACTTGGTTCCGACAAATAATATCCGTTATAATGTGTTATGCCTTAAGTTTCATGGAATTTGAAGAATGACGATGTTTTATAGACTGAAATTGGGAAATGTTAATTTTTTTAGCTTAATTTTAAGAATTCTGCTTTGTAGCCTCCATTAATTTATCGGAAAATAAGTGAATAACGATCATACTTTTGTATTACAAAATATTTTTTTATGAATACTTACTGAGAAAAATAAATTTTTCAATAAGAAATTTTTAAAAGAATGTGTTAATAGTTGAATGAAAAATTAAATTTAATTGCAATAATACAAATTTAATTTCTCGTAAATTTGCAAAATTAAAGAGAAAAATAAAATTCCTGTAACGGAATGTTTTATACTATTTCCAAAATAATTAATAGCATTGAGGAAAGTAACATCAAGTTTTTTTTAAAACAAACTACATTAAAAAAAGTACATTTGAGGGAAAGAATGGGGTAAGACAGTTGGGTGAAGTTAAAGTATGTGGCAAAGAATTTCAAAACTGTGGAGGATATCAGAAAAATATAGTAGTATAAAATTAAATCCATTTTATAAATTACTTTAATTAACCTAAAAATAATTTGTTGAAATAAATAGTGAAAAAATATTAATGATATCAAATTAAAGCTTTTGATATATTTATTTTATTACAAGCAAAATTAAGAGACAGAGCTTGAGTTTAAATTAAAAATTTCACCAAACAAAGATATTTACGATGTATAAATGTGTAAAATATATTTGCATATACACTTTTTAAAATAATGGGAGTTTTATTTGATATGTCGTTTATTGTAACTTTCTCAATTTTACTAGGAGAAGATACAATCGGTGGAAATTCTTTAATTAGTTTCATGGCACAAAATCAAATAATCTTACAATTTTTTTTTTTGCCTAAATTTCTTAATGATTGGATTTTATTATCAAAGACATCTATGAGTTTTAAGTTGATGTAGGGAAAAGTATGCAAATTATAACATTTTTAAATATTTTATAATTTGCTCCTTTAGATAAAGACAGATTTAATGATATTAATGTGCTAAGAGTGTATAAAGAAGTATTTTATGGGCATAAAGAGAATTGGAGAGTCCAAATATGTTGTCGAATCGTCCTGTTGATATTTCTTCTTCAAATTTGAAATACTAAGTTATCACTTTAATATTCAGTTTACAATTCCTGAGCTTGATAATCACTTAGTGCGTGGATGTTTCTAGTGTTTTTGCTTGTGTGTACAAAAGTAATAACACACAGTAATAAGTAAATCAATCTATTTGAAATCATTCACACATGTCATCAGCATATTATTGCATTGGAAATGTAGCTTATTTAAGTCTAATATGAATTATTCATAAATTTCAATATGATGGGAATACAATCTTAAACAATTATACCCTTTACAGAAATGAAATTCTAATTTTTCAAATTATTTTTCCGTCAATAATGTATATATGATTTTAAAATAATTTTTAGGACTGTATTAATGTTTCGAAAATAATTTATTTTGAATTAAACGTTTTTTTTTATCTCTTGCTTTTTGATAAATGCTTTTTTCATAAATTATCTCCATTCAATGCCTTAAAATTTTAAAACCATGCGTGGGTGTTTGAAAATTATATTATTTTCAAAATCGGATGTTAACATTGAATTCCAGAATTTTTACCTCTAAGAAATATTTAATTCTATCCACCACATTATATGTTTTAAAATTGAGTTTACTTTCTGTTGATAAAATTTATCCCGCTACATGTAGTAAAATTACACAAGCCTACAAGATAATGTTTGGTTAGGTGTTTGGAAGTTAAGATTATTTTAGGTATATTCAAGCTACTGGATCAGCTTTTCCTTATCAATTCAACTTTTTATTAACATATTAAATTATAAAAGTTTAAACTTGTTTTTGAGCATTTTTTTCGTCGGAAAGACTCCTTATCTCACTCCTAAATAGTTAGAAAAAAGTGAAGCCTGGTATACAGCTTTTCTAGCTCCTAAAAATGTTTTGGATAAAACTTTTACTCCACTTCAATTAATCCTTTATAACAGTAAGTACTTACAGAAAAAGTAAATAAAACAACTGCAATCAAAGGTATGATTGAGAATATGTTCCTAATATAATGTTTTATAATATAGGATGGATCAAATTAAAGGCTTTTCTATGGTAATACGAATCCTTGAGCTCAGTGTTGGCATAATTGTTTTATAAAATAATTATATATCGAATTATTGATGTTTAAATAATGCTTTTGTGCATTTTATTGGAAAAAAAGTTTTATTTCTACTAATTTCAAAGAACTGAAATTTGGAACATAGAATTTTTGAGGACAAAAAAAAGAACTTAATATTTGTGTATGATACAAGGTAAACAATAAAGTTTTTGCCTTTTTTAATGACTCAAAAGAACATGACCTACAGAAAGTGTAGACTATATAGTATAGTAGTCAATATCAACAACCAGCACCTTCTGCTAACGTGTATCTAGTTATGCAATCCCCTTGCAGTAAAACTTGGGGATTTTGAATGCAAAGAAGTTCATGAATGCTTGACGCAAATCTGCTTTATTGGTGAAGGATTTTCAAAGAAGATGGTAATTTAGCGAATGGAAGTAATCTGGGTGGCACAAAGTCTCTCAGCCAAGTCACTGTATAGTATTTCTGGCCACCCGCCCCATACTTGACCTCGCATTAACCTCCAAGAAGTTCAGTACACCCATGATGTTAACCAGAGCTGGCTCCTTCTGCTGCAATGCTTGTTATACACATTCCAATTACTGCGAGTACAGGTCTATAATGACTATTTGGCCCTTGGTAGCAGCTCATAGTGAACCACTTGATGACTACTTCACGGACACAAATCATAATCTTACGTAGATACATAGGTGATAGAATTTCAACGAAGATGGTAATTTAGAAAATGGCAGTAATCTGGGTGGCACAAAGTCTCTCAGCCAAGTCACTGTTTGGTATTTCTGGCCAACCGCCCAACAGTTGGCCTCGCATTACCATCCAATACCATGCAATGCCTGTTATACACATTTCAATTACTGCTAGTACAGGTCTATAGTGACCATTTGGCTCTTGGTTATAGTTCCTGGACCATTTGATGATTATTCCACAGGCACAAATAATAAATAATGGTGCATAGGTGGTCTTGCCCTGTGACGGACAATATCCTAGGGTAATATTCAATGTTTGGAACGCTTGGGAGTGTCATGCAGGACCTACTTTTTGCTATTGGTCAGTACTCGATTGAATATGGATGCGCTACTTTGGCGAGGCACCAACGATAAACAGGCTGACACTCGTTGTTGCTTATAGACTTGCAAAACTTGCGAGGAACCATTTTGCTCAGCCTTGTCTAAGTAGTATAGATAAAGTCAAGCCGTTTCATGGGAAAAATTAAATTTTCTGGTAAGTTCGCCACACTTTGACTACTATCCATCTCAATGGCCACACTTCGTCATTTAAAGGGTGTGTCGTCCACTGATAACTTCAACACAGAGGGACAAATCTCTCTTCCTCAATTTGTCATACCAAAGCTCCACTCACAGTTTGTTCATTCATAGCACTATCATCAAACGCTTGACACATTCAGCGATATGATGCAGCAGCTGATAAGCACGCTTTGAATCAGAAAGCAAACAATACCAAATAAGCTTCTTCCGACACATACATTTCTCCTCGCTATTGTTCGAGTTACGATTGATGCATGTGCGTGGTGGACCTGCCTTTATAATGACTGAAATTCCTACACTTGACTGACCTGTATTTCAACCATGCATACATTAATTTACGTACTAATTATTCAATGGCAAAGCGAAAACGGCGAGAATTTTCTGGTTTACCTTACAGATGTTCTTATATTGCTTTTATGCATTTCATGGAGCAAAATTTTATTTATACTAATTTTAGAAAATTGAAACATATGTTTTTAGTGACAATGAAATGAACATAATATTTTGATTATAATAAAAATCCCGAGTTTAGTTTTTTAATTTGATGCATAGAATTAATTGAAACTACTGTAAGATATATTTCTGTAAAATATTGTATGCTAGAAGTTTGAGCTTCTAGACAGAAAGTAATGTGATATTTAAATTCAGGGTAATTAATTCTTTACAAACCAGTTTCAAGTACTTCTCTACCACATAAGATTTGGTTTGCAAATAATGACACATTTAATAAAACCAGGAAACGAAAACAAATTAATCAAAAGAAAAATAACAGTTGAAACAGGGTATTATTGACATAATAAATTTGCATCTAAGACTGATTTTTATTACATTTACTAAAGGTAAGAAAAAGTTTAAATCATTTAAATAGGCTTATCTTCAGTAGTTACAGTGTAATAAAGCAAAAGGAAAAAGTAAAAGTTCAAACACAGATAATGGGTTTGTTTGCTTGCTGTGTGGTCAACGAACGTATTCTTCAAATGAGGGCTGATAAGACTGAAACTTACACCTTAAAGTAGATTCCGAACCACTGCAAACTTCCAAACCCAAGGTGGGATTCGAATCCACAAACAGTTGAACCGAAGGCAAGAGTCCTTGGAACTTGGTAATCACTTTCTGGGAAGCATTTAGTTACATATAGTTTTGATATCAGTTGAAACAGTGTAATTACTGACATAATAAATTTGCTTCTTAAACTAATTTTTATTTCATTTTTGAAGGAAAGGAAAAAATCCAAATTATCTGAATAAGTCTGTTTTCAGTGGTAACATTGTTGTGAAACAAAAGGAAAAAGTGAAAGTTTATGAATTTATTTTTAAACTATTTAATATTTTTTTTATCGAAGTTTAAAACTTACTTTCCCTTGCTAATTAGCGATCTATTTTATTTATAACTAAATGCTTCCCATAAAGTGACTATGTAACTAAGAGAACTCATAAAGTAACTTTATGTAACAAAATGCTTCCCATAAAATCACTATGTGTAATGAAATGATTTGATGAGTAGTTGAGCGGTGCTTTAACTCTAGAAATACCATAGAAGAATCTAATAAAAATGGAATCAAATGTCAAATTATAAGACTTTACATAACTTCCTAAATTTTTGTTTATAAATTTAGTAGCTTTCAAAAACAAAAAGGAATGGAAATTGTTTGATGATAAATTTATCGTTCATTATATAGTTGATATTATCCTTGTCGTTTCATATTTACTGATATAATATTTATTGATAAGAAACTTAATTCTGGAACGATTAAATTTATATCAGATGGTTGAAAGCACTTTATTATTATTCCTAATTTATTCATGACATTTTTTGGAAGATTTTAATTTTAAGTACAAATTATTAGAAAATTAATTTTTATTAAAACTTCCTGTGAAAACTTTAATTATCAATGATTTAGTTCAATAAGTGTTGATTTATGGTTTAGATTGAATAGCTTTTAAGTAAATATGTTGCTGCTAGCTTAGCGTGTGAGACGACTTAAATAAATGAAAACACTTCTGATTTAAAAAGAATTTTTATTAAAAATGACAAAAACAGTATTCTCTTTCTTTTCATTGCTTAGCATACATTATCAACAGTAATAAACTTTCTTTCCATTGCATTGAATAAATCTAGAACATCAAGATGCTTTGAAGAGGAAAGAAAAGAAGTTGAATAGTTCCTAGTTTACAATATCATTCTCTCTCTGTCACCAGGAAAAACAATACATTTCTATATTCATAATTTAAAATAATCTTGGCAAGATCTAATTTTATTTTATTTATTGATTAAAGTTTTTAAATTCAACAATAGTATTTATTGGCTTAAAATTATAAAGTATACAGATGTGTTAGTATCAAATAGTGATTAACATTTTTTAGGAAACATTTTTCATTATATTTTAATATGATTTGTAACTCTAATATTTTACTTTGACAAAAAGAAAAAATAGTTTCTGTGATCATATTATAATTAAATCTTACCAAGTTTATAATTCCAAAAATTTAAAAAAGTTATTAAACTTCTAGCAATATCTAAGCCATGTGAAGAATTGCTTGAAATTTTACACATAGATAGAACTCGATAACTCTTTAAGAAAAACGGTATTGTGTACTCAACACCATCTCCACAAAATAGTTTCTATAACTTTTTAAAAAGTACTCAACATGTAATCACAGTGTTATCCATGAAAATGTATCACTCTTTATCATATACTTTTATTTAAAGTACTGACATTCTAACTTGTGGTCCACTTACGGTAGTTCCACCTTGCTTTTAATATTTATACAACTTGAAAAAATACTATCATTTTTACTTTCACAAGACGAAATCTACATATTTTATAATCACTCAGATAAACATAGAGCATGATACGTTTCTCACTAAACGCGCCATAAATCTAATTTTTTTCCTGCGCTAAATGCTTACAGCGTTAAGTTGTTTGGGTTTGCTATAAGCTATATATAAGCAACTGCAAGGGGCAGTATATGGCTGGCACATTTGGCGATAATTGTATCATGGCCTACATTTGAGCCAACATTTCTTCTGAAAGGACAAACAGTCTATTAGAATATCTAATAAAGGACGTTTATACAGCAACATTTGAAACTTTAGAGATAGCTTAATTTATATCTAACAGTAGAAAATAAACTTAAATTTTTACGAAAATGTTTCTTACGCTTTAAAAAAGTTCTAAAAGTACTTGTAAATAAGGCTTTAGTAAAACATTTTATTTTGAAATAATATACAAAAATTAAGCATTATATAATCACATGTAAGGAAAAGATATTATACTAAGTATTATAATTTAATAACTTATGAGCGAAATCAAGGATTTTTGTATATTTTTATGATGATTTGATATTTTTACACATACAATCCATACTAATGTAACAAATGTTGCATTAAAAACTCTATATTCGTTATACATAAAATTTGTATAGAATTAAATAATCTATTATTTTAAAAAATCTTAAATTATCTAGGAACATATATTATATTTAAGCAAAAATAAACTTTAAGTCATTCGTTGAACGTGATTTGTTTGAATTATCTAGCTAAATCTAGCCTTATATATTAAGAAATATATATTTACACACTAATTGCATTATATTATACAAAATAAAGTGTGCACTATGATAGAATAAGTTGTTGTTATCAAAGGCTTTCAAACACATTATGTGAATCTTGAAATATTTTAATAAATATAATGAATTTTTAAACTCAAATTTTGGTGTTAAATTAAACTTTTTATTGATAATTATTAAAAAAATTTAATCTATTGAAATATTTTAAACTTAAATCACAATTATGTTGATTTTAAAAATTGTAAACTTTTTCTTTAAATTTATTAACGCTTATTTGGACTTTTTGAAATATATATTTTTTTTCATCACATAAGAGTATAACTAAATTGTTGATGTATATATTTGATTTCTACTATCTAAAGCCGTAGAAAGTCAAAAAATAAGACCAAAAGTATTTGGTTTTATTCTTTCGTTAAAAAAATAAGATCCGAGATAACAGTTACAACTAAATCATTCTACTTTCACTCATTATCGTCACTAATTTGTTTATTTGATTTTCATCATTTTTAGTAAAGATTATTATATTTCTTTATTCTTGATAAAATTATTAAACTCTAAATTAGTAACAGTTTATAAAATAATGAATTTAATGCATGCGTTAATAAAGGGAATTTTAACGATCATGGTTGCAAACAATGAGAAAAACTATTCGTATCTTTGCAAAAATATGTTATAGGTAAGGAAACAAAAACATGATAAATATGTAGAGCATCAGGATATTTTACGCCAATAGTACAGAAAACCCATTTTATGTTCTATATAGAGTTTGCCTTAAATTGTCATGAGACAAAATTAGGCACACATCACATTCTTTTATAGGAAACCATATTTGGTATTTTAAGAAAGTTTTGTATCTGCTTCAGTTACTAGGCAAAGCTCTACATATTTACCAAATGAATAAATGAATAAAATTAAAAATCCTTCACTAAAATTAACACAAATAATCATGCTCATAAGTATAATATAAAATAGTTAGTTCATAAGTATAATATATTTATTTTAACATAAATATAAATAACATTATTATTATTTATTTTTAAATAAATATACAACAACATATGAATATCTAATAAACCCGATAATAGACGAACAAAAATATTTTTAGGAAAGGGGAAAAATAATAATTTTTTTCTTCCTTTTAAATTTTACTGAAATATTTTAAAAATTAATTTTCAAATCTCCTCAAAAATATAATCTTTTCTTACTTTCATTTTTTAAAATAAAACTACTTTAATTTTCTAAAAAGGAATAAATAATTATTTGGTTCTTCCAATTTGTATATTTTTACAAAAAAATAACGGTTCTAGTCCATTAATACAATTATACAACAAGCTAATCTTTGGTTTTCAGTTGATTTTTAATTAATAATCAGGAAATGCTACATTTATTTTCACAAACTTCTGATAATTTTTCCTAATAAGTTTATCTTATATTTGATTAGTTTATGAAACAATCATTTAGTAAGGTAACTAATAAAGTGCTGGATGATAAATTTTATAATATTGCTAATAATAAATAAATAATTTTCTGCTTAAAATCATTGTTTTTCAATGAAAATGCTGTCAATTTTTATCAACCCAGTCATGCCAATAATTTTATTATTGTTCATTGTAAAATTAAAGAAGTAAATTAAGTCCAAAAATAACCATTCATAGAAAAAATAAATCATAAAGAAATAATAAAAATTTTTCTTACAGAATTTAACAAAAAATAAATTTAAGAACAAAAAACTCTATTTTGAATGCTATGATGAATTTGTAAATTGAAATGCCAAACAGGAAATGAACATAATGTTCTATTTTAAATTTTACTAAATTATCATATATTTTAGACTTATCTGTAGCTCTTATAGGAAACACAAACTTATAATAAAACATTTTTCTGTTTCATTGCGAATTTTAAAATTGGATGTTTTCATTAACAGACAAAATGACACAATAATATATTTATTTACAATTTAAATAATAATATTAAAGTTCAACTTAATTAATTCTGGCAATGTTTTGTAAAAATCAGCAGCATTTTTATAATTTAAAATAAATTCTGATAAATTTAATTATGAAGTTAAATTAGATTCTAAGTGTATTCACGTTTAATAAGTGACTGCTTTTAATAATTACTGCTATTATGCTAATATGACTACTTACGTAATAATTATACAAAAATATATTATTTAAAACAATATCTGAAGTATCTGTCACTATTGCATACAGTATAATAAGTTTATAACTATGGGGCTAACTTTAGATTTTAACGGTTTAAAAAGTGTTATTGACTAAGTGTTGCTATTTTGCCATCGCTAAATTTACATTTGCTTTAAATATACATATTTATTGTCATCTTAAATGTGTGAAGCAATAAATTAATAAGAATCTATTTTCAAGTGTGAGGGAATATTATTAAGGCAGATAATTCTTATATATATTATTATTGCATAATAGCCATAAATATCACCTAATACATTTACATAAAATGTTACGTAAACGATATTATTGACATAATATTTTAATACCAAACTAATATTTGCTTCATTAACGTAATATTTATGTGTCATTAAACTTGATTTAAATATCACATAGGAAAGTTAGCAAATCACTCAGAAGAGCAAAAATATTATATTTTGAATATTTTTATTACACCTAATAATTATATAAATAAAAGTCAGAACAAGGAAACATTTTCATAAAATTCTAAAACATTAATATAATATTTGAAATTTAATAAGATATATATATATATATATATATATATATATACAATAAATAACAGAGATAAATGTCAAATATCTTAATTACATTTTATAATTGAAATGTCATTTAACTATTTTTAATGAAAAAAATCTCTTTTAAAAAGAGGGTGTAAATTAGTTTACATTTTAGACCATTAATGTTTTTCTAATACAGTAAAAGTTCGAAATAATGTTATACATTAAACTAGAAAATTAACAAACATATTTTTAAAATTATAAAAAAAAATACTTAATGATAATAAATAGAAAGTAAAATAATGTTAGACTTAGAATTAATGATATAATATATAGAGTATAATCCTTATGTAGAGAATGATCTTATAATATCATCACAATAATTTATTTAAGAAAGTTAAGCAAATTATATATTTAATATAATATGCTATAATCTATATGAAATATGAATCTTAATTACATGAGCATGTGATAAAATAAAGATCTACTATATATTCGTTGGTGTGAGTTATGATTACAAATTGTAAAAGAGCTAAAAAAAGCGCACGAATTGAATAAGCAAACTAATTCTTTTAATGATAACTATTAAAGAGAAAAGAGTTGAGTTCCTCTTTATCTCTTTCAATCTCGCTATTTTTGGACACATGTTTTCATGTTCTACAGAGCTCATCTAATGTTTTTGCTAAGATATGCAAAAATAGAAAAATTTAAACTTCGCTAAGTAGGTTTAGCGTGAGTATCATGTATTCTATTTTGTGACTGGTGTAAAAATGATATATTTATTTCTTAAAGAGCTATCACTGTTTCGCATTATAACTTTATATATATACACACACATACACACTCTACATAAGTTTAACATATAAATATATTTCAGGATCTTCAGGAAAAGACCAATCATTTTCCCCTCTTTAAGCATTTCGATCGTTTAGGTAACGATATAAAATGTAAGATTTGAATTTTTTTTATTTCTGGGCATTTTAAAAATACTATCTCAAACAGCAGTGGGGAAATGATTTTTTTATTTATTTAATCAAAAGTTTAGGTTTAATTTGATTTAGAAAATGAAATGTAAACGAGTGACACAAATATCATAAAAAGGTATTTTGATTTAATGAAATTTACTAGAGGTAATTTACATATTTCAATTTTTAAGCCATAAAAAGTTTAAAACAATTAAAATCCAATGTAAATAAACGCATTTTCTTTGATCCAATTGAAAATAATGGCAAATAATATTTAGCATATCCACATTCAAACAAAAATAAAGTTTACTGAAGATAAGTAAATTTTTAAAGTAAATAAGCAAAAATATGAAATAATTATTAGTTTTTACATAACAAAATCTTGATTAATCAGTATTAGCGATATTATTCAAATGTGTATAATTTATTATTCTATTATATACAGTTAGATTAAACTTAATTATATTTCTTCTATACTATTCATAAAAATTACTGTTTTTCTTACAGTATTCAAAATGAAAACAACATGGAATAATAATAAAAAAATGTTTATATTTTTGCTCCTAATATATACTGCGTATAAAAAATTTATTCCAAAACTTAATTTCCTTGTTATTAAAAATGCTTAAATTCCATAATAATATTGTATAACATTTGTTTTTATAAAACTTAAGAGTATATTTTTTTAACTTATAATTTTTTATTTAAAATATATTTCCTGATTGCTTAAAACTCTAACATAGGCTAGAAATGCGTATTAATTTAGCATTAAAATTAAAGACGCGCTGTCCTTAACTAAAATTTCCTCAGTGAATAAAAGACTCAAACATTTCTGTTTTCTTATTTACAATAATAAACATTATATACTTTTTGCAAATTTTTAATAAATTAATTTGTTTCAATATTAAAATTTATTTACACAAAATTCATTAATATAAGAATAAACTTTTGATTTATTTGCATTACACAAATTGTTTATTTTGTGCAAAATGTAGTGTTGTAGTGTTTAGTATAAAATAGATAACATTTTTTTCTCAATTATATACTGGGAAACATTATAAAAACATTAATTAAAAACTAAGTTACGTTTTTAATCAAAATTTATAGACTTGAAATTTTTAAATATGGAAAAGCATTTATCATAATGGAGCTTTATAAATAAATTTTTTGTTGATTAAAGCAAAAAATATGTATACAAATAAATGTTTAAAGAAAAAAATTAGGATAAAAATTAAATTAATAATATGTATTTATGTATTTCATATATAATTTCTTTAATTACATTTTTTTATATTACTTTTAGGCATTAAATGAACTAGAAATTGGTAGAAACTTTGGTAATTAAAATATGCTAAAGAATCTGTCGAAAATAGATTTAATTATTTTAGCACTATAAAGTACTTTATAGTGCTAAATAAAGTTAGTTTATAATATCGGGCATTAATCCCGCTAGCTAAAATGACTAGACTTTTCTGGAAGACCTGATATTTGTACTCAGAGTTTAAGAACCAGTATTAAGTTATACGACACATTGTAAATATATATAACAATTAATAAATATAATAGAGACTCTCTGCTCACTACTGGCTCTGTATAAATAATGTTTTATATAAGCCATATCTTTAAAATATCACCTTCAAATGCGGACAATATTAAGATTAATATAAACAAATGAAAAATGACTAGAATTACTTTCAAACAATGAACAAAATACAAATATAACAAAACATGCAGTAATGAATAAATAAAATACATACATTTGAGCAAATTAGTTGTGGTTTAATTAACAAATTAATTAACTTTAAAAGAAAGTTCTGTTGGAATTGCTATTATTAAATAAAACTAAACATGAAAATGTACAGAATTTTAAGCTTTGTTTTCATATTTTATTCCAACTAAGGAACTTAATGCAATTTTATATCATAAAATATTGATAATTTATTTTTCCACAATTTATTATAAAAATTATTTAAATTTAAAATCTAAAAAAATAAAATAGTAATTGTATGTCAAAATAATACTGAGTATAATTCTATAAAAAATTCAAATGAATATTTCAACAATGTTTCGCACACATTGCTAATGAAATAAATATAAAATTAACTGGTAATAGTAGAAAAAAATTATATATTTTTCAGTTTTACTGTAAAAAGAATGTTTGTAAAATTCAAAGTACATAATTTAAATTATTTTGAAATGTGATCAACATCAACAAAATTTTTTTGGAAACATTCAAATGAATGTGTTAACAGAATTTTCTCAAATTCTGACTTGAAAAATTTAAAATGGGCCATATTGTTTTATTAAAAGTTATTATTATTATTCGGATGTTAATGCCTGAATTTTTAATAATACATTGCTTAAGAATATTTTTTTGTATCAACAAACACAAATTAATAAATATCAAAGTGACTTTTGTAATGTAAGTAAAAATATTTATTTCTTATAGTCAATAACTAAAGAAAATGTAAAACCGGAACAACTTTGATATACCCCCCCCCCCAGAATTACGTGCCAAATCTGGCACTTACTACGGACTTTTTAGGGTTGCTGTTTCTTATTTTGGTGTTGCTAATTTAAGTTTTTTCAGCTTTTAGGTTTTTGCTGTTGCCAAATTTAGTATTTTCTTGTATTTTGTACCATTTTTTGAGTTTATTTTTTAAAGTTTTTTTGTGTATTATTTAGTTGTATTTAGCGAGAATCCATCTTGGCGAGAAAAGAAGGGGCCAAAAACAGGCATTGTTTGGGCGAGAAAAAAAGTCGCCAAATTTCCGATTTGGGTGGGGGTATATCAAAGTAGTTTCGTAAAACCTATTCAAAATTTCATTAAAATTACATCTACGTTTGATATTAATACAAATAAATATTAGTGTGTCTGAATGTTTGGTTTTATTTAGGTTATTTTGTTTACTATTTTAGGTTCTTAATTTTTTAAACGTAGGATGTATATATTTTTAGTCATTTTTGTGCATTGATATAAACATAATTATTATTTTTTACTAAAACTGAAGATTACATAATAAAAATTCTCTTTTAGTGAAAATCGAAAAAAATTCTAAGTGAACCTATGCAAGAACGCTTGCTAGATTTACCTGTATATACCTCACTACCTTGTCAGAGATTGAATTTTTAATGAAACAGGACTTGCTTTAACTTTTATTTCAAATGCAAGAAAAATATGTTTCTAAATTTTGAGTTTATTTGATGATTATAGTTTTTATGTTTAAAAAACAAAATCAGCAATAATTTAATAAATATTCCTTTTGAAGAATAACAAATATTATTAGTTACAATCTTTTCAGAAAAATCTAGCATCTTTCATTTTTCATGAATAATTTTTAAATAATTATTGTTAAAAAGTTTGCAAAATTAATCTATTTAAAAAAAATTAGCAATTTTCAATATCATGCAGATACAGGAAGATTCTAATTTCCATTGAATTTAATATGACAACTTAAATTTAAATATTTATTTTAAGAACAAGAGAAATGTTTTGATAACACATTTAAATATAGAAGCCACAAAAAAATTTTTGTTAATTTAATTTAATTTATTTCCAGGATAATTTGATGAATAATAGATTTTTCAAATAGATAAATTGAAATTAACTTTAAAATGTAAATTACAATATACTAATAATTTTTTTTTTGGATTACAAAATCAAAAATGAAATGAATAGGGAAAATAATTTCTAGATTAATTAATTTTAAGAAAAACAAATTTTCTATTAATATTATTTACTGATACATATCAATTTAGTTCTATCACAATTGTTTCAGGCGGAAGAAAATGAATTATCGAAAATGTTATAATAAGAATGTTGTTAATGTTAAAATAAAAATGTTGTTAATGTTATAATAAGAATGCTGTGTTAATGTTATAATAAGAATGTTGTTTCTTTTCGATATTTTAATTTGACTCATTTTCATATCCATTGCTTTAAATCCAGAAGTTGCAACAACGTTTTTCCTTTTTTTATATATATATAAAAACCAATCTTTTACTAGATAACTAATATAAATGTACATTTTTTGTGGATATATTTAATAATGCTGAAATAAAAATTGAAATATTTACACTGAGTTAAATATGAAATCATATTTTATAATGTAAAAATTAAATATTTTGAATATATACATTATATAATTTATAGTATTTTTAAATTTAAAAGAAAAGCACCATAACATTCACATTAATTGATATTAGTGGAATACTACAGAGATCCTATGCAGATATCATATTCGAAAATAAAGTTTTGCAATTAACTAGTAATCTGTATACAATACATCATTACATGGAAACATTTAAATGAAAAACATAAAACGAAAAACATTGAAGTTATAAAATTGATACTTTTGAACAATAGACAATATGTTTACTTTAACTTAAATAAATTTTATAAATAAAAGCATATTGTCTTTTTTAAACTAGGTTTTTCGATAACAGAAATTAAAACACGAATCGAATGTGAATGTTTATCATTTCAATACTTATTCCATAATATCATTGTTTATAACTGAAAAGTACCAAGACACTATTACTTTTGAGAGTAAGACTATCTATGTATATAAATAAGGATTGAATTATTGAAGAACAGCACGGGATTTCTCAAAATTGGCACAGCATTAGGGCCCACGCAGTAAAGTGTTCTTTAGACTTCGAACTGAGTTCTCTTAAGTTTTCTTCAGTTTGTGTACGTGTTTTTCTATCTCTCTCTTTATTTTTTTACATTTACAAAGATTTGAATTATACCATAATTAGATGGCAATGCTCACTTTCCGAGAAGGTCATCGCAGCTGACCACACCGTACTCTAGAATCAGGCTGCAGGCGATGAAGACGAAGTACAAGAAGAACATCACCATTGCTAAGCCAACGTTCATCTTCCATTTGAAGACAGCGATGGAGATGATGACGAAGAGCAACATGAGGAAGAGCAGGAGGAGTGAACATGCCATACCTGAGCTGCTCACTTGTACAGGACCGAAGATGAGGCATGATAAAAACCAGGGTAGTGGGAGACTAGAAGAAAGTATAAATCATTTATAGAATGTAAACTTTGAAACTAAAAATTGCACATGAATCAAACATTTTAAGGAATTTTTGTTATATCAAACATTTTAAGGAAAACTTTTCACATAAAACTTAAAATTATTAATTTTTTTATCGAGTGCCAACCAGGCTGGCAATATGGGGCGCGCTGCTTCACTTTTTCAACTGAAACTGTAATTTGGTGTGGAGACCGATATCTTCAGTCATAACAAGCCATAGGTACCCGTTTATAAGGTAGGCAGCCATTCATACTCCATTCATAAAAGGAAAGGACAAGAGTGACAGAAAGTACATCCTTGCCCATTTAGACATCCATTACCATTTAGACATCATTAGACATCCATTACCATTCGAAAGTATATCCATTACCATTTAGACAGTACATATAAGACAAGAGTGAGAGAAAGTACATCCATGCCTGAACCGGAGTTCGAACACAGGACTTCCCTATCCGCAGCCAGGCACGCTGACCACAGGCAGGGTGGGCGGCAAACTATTAATTTAATTGCATAGATTGGATGAAAATATTTCAATACATAAAATAACAAAAGCCTTAAGTTGATTTGAAACTGTTAATTAAAATCACAGAATTTCATTTTGAAACCCTCACACATTTCCCTGAAGGCACTTATAGTTTTAATTTATTTTTACATTAATCAGGGAGCACCACTATATTTTTTACACAATACAATCATTAATTTCAACCTGAATATCAATACTTTTGAGTTTAGAAACATGTAGAGATAGTAGAGATAGATTAATCTATTTTGGATTATTTGCAACGTTTATAATGCAAAAATATGTCACTACAATATCAACTTCTATGTTCAAAATTATACATTATCAATTTCATCAAAATTTTATTAATAAAAATTAAGCTAAAATACACAGCAAACTGCTTTATATAAATATTTAAGTGACACATTGGATAAACAATGTTCAAAGGATATTCCAGAAAAAATTTAAACTGTCCAAGAGTAAATTTGAATCCAAAAATTGCAGCTTTGAAATTGAGAGACATGAAGATCCGATTTAATACATTAAAATGTTCTGAGGTAGGCTATTTACATATTCAATAATCACAATAAAAAATAAAACGTTGTAAAACAATTTCAGAAAAGTTTATTTATTCTAAATGATTTTTACAAATTAAGATGGTCAATAGTACCCATCTAAATATATAATTATCGTAGAACATAGAATAACATTTCACCCTGAGAGACAGAAGATATAACTCTGAACACTTAAAATAGTGTTGGAAAGCGAATGAATGATACCAAAAGTTGCACAATCATATTCCTTTTTCACTAAATAGTAAAAATGAAATGGGCATTTCTCAATCACACGGAAAAAGCGAAATCTTTGCACGTAGATGGTAATCCCTGCCGGTAACTTTTTGTGCAGTAGATGCTGGGGATGAAGAATAACGTTCCACGATTTTCCACATTGGTATTATATAATGATGAGGTGACATTCAGCAGAGACGACATTTTCAACATTGGTCTAATAGCTTTCTCTATGGCGTTATTCCTCATAGAAAGTAGTTGAAATTTTGCGTGTAAATCTGGGTAGGTATCTTTGTTGATTACCTGGAAAGCTTAAGCATCATGCTAGACCGTTTGACTGGAGCAACAATCCGTATCTTCTTGGAACTAGTTAATATCAGTTTATTGCTCTCAGGAATCTTTGGTGATTACCTGGGAGGCCTATACATCATGCTAG
>JAPDSC010019098.1:0-21158 GCA_026290005.1 Latrodectus geometricus
GTTTTATCGTTTTTTTATATTAAATTATTATAAAAACTATAGAAAGATCATATTTTTTTCTAGGAATTGAAGATATCAATATAGATGTTCTGTTTTGAAAACTTATATCTATTAGAAAAAAAAATTCCGCCCATTTTTTTTTTACCACAAAATAATAAATTTTTCGTATTTTAAATAAATTTTATTGGGAAATGTTATTTCCATCACTATTCATGAATTCTTGCCAGCTTAACGGTAGTTTGTATATTCTTTAAGCTTGATGGTAATTTGTACACTTTTTAAAAAATTCCTTAGCTTAGGAGGCAACAAATTGAACCAATGCCTTACAAAATAAAGATTTCTAGCATTTAATAAAAAAATCAATAAAGTTAAGAGCAAAATAATTATTGCTGCAAACGCTATAAATTGACAAAGAAAATGGGAACTAATATTTCAACAAAAATTTCAAAATTGAAGCTAGTGCTTAAATAAATAATTTATTTTTAATCCATAATATTGAGCATCTTTATCTGTATATGTAACGTTGAAATAAATCACTATGTTTCACTTCTCAGTTTATAAATTCTGCAATGGTGAGCAATGAAACAAATGATTTGACTGGACAGAAGGCATTTCCACAGTGAAAGATGACATATACTAATTTGCTAAATTAATAACGTGAAACAACTTCAAATTATAGTAAATGATATAGATATGTATTGTGCAGCATAACGCATTAATTATGTCAGAGCAAAAAAAAAAAAAAAAAAAAAAAAAAAAAAAAAAAAAAAAAACTAGGCTTATTTTCTTTCAAAAAAAAAAAAAAAAATAAATGCTATTCATTTTCCAATCCTATTTTCCAAGTATCATTGAAATGTCTGAGAAAGCGGATAAAATTAATATATCTATAAAATTTTCTATATGTAGTTCAGATCTATAATAGTTATTTTAATATATAACTCCTCCTTCCTACGCCATAGCACAGTTGATTCAGTCTTAACAAAAATTAGAGCTATATATTATGTTTATATCAAATAAATTGTAAAATCATTTGAAACAATAACAGACAATTGTGGTTTGACTCAAGTGACCAGAAAGAATGACAAACTATTTTATATCATTTTGTTTCTAAGAAAGGCAGAAAACATCACGAAATGGAAAATGTTATGTTTAGAAAGCTAGGATATACAAATATAGATATTGTTTGTGTACATATGATATAGTTATAAAATATATCCCAATTACTATTAATTAAAATTACTAATTACCAATTACTATTAAGGAAATTTCTGTATCAATAAATAGAATACTGATGGTCATGATTAATTTATTTTACATCCCTATCCTTTCATCAAATAAATCTCTTAGATCTTAAATAATTAAAATGAATATTTTAAATCAACTATTAAAAATAATCAAAATATTGACATACACTTATAATTAAATAAGTCAGTTCCCGAAACCATTATAGTTTCAGAAAGAGCTTATGTTGTGAAAATGTGATTGTGATGTTGTGCTATGAAGATTTGTTGTGAAGGTTTTACTCTTATAATGACCAGCAGGGAAAAGTGACTTATTCTTTAGAATTATAAAAGATGCTCGGAAATTGTGTATTTTGTTTATTAAATTTGTGTTATCGACTGCACATTTTTGTTAAGAAATAGATTAAATTTTAAAAATATCTGAAGCAGTTTACATGATGCATATATTAAAATCGTTGCAGTTTATATATTAATATATTTTTAATAAATTTTGATTCATTTACTAAAAGATAAATTTTACCTTAAAAGACAATTAAAACCATATAATTTAAAAAGTGAAAATAATATTCACTTATTTCAATAAATATATGCATAATAGAATTTATGGAACTTTTATATTTGCGTGATTAGTTTCAGTTTCATTGTGCATTTCTATTATTTGAATGAATGAAAGTAAAATTTTAAAAGTATGGATTTATATGTATTTATATATAATTCATCATTATTTAAGTCGAATATTAATATTTAAAATATTTTGAATACTTTTCCTATTCACCATCACAATCTTCGCTAATTTCATGTAAATGTTTTAGTAATATTTTGTAAAATGATTTCACTCTATTTGTAATAAATATCTCATAAATTGTCGTTAGTGTATGACATTGGTATTAAATAAAATTAACATTTTCAAGTTCAATTAATTTAGAATAGTTTAATACATTGGTTGAAAATTATAGAAATGTGCTATTAGCCACCTTTCAACTGTTTTAAAATATTTAAAAGTTCACAGAATTATGAGAAATTTTCATAAAAGAAGTAGTTCTTTGCATATAAACATGAATCAAATGGAAATTCTTAAGTATACTAACTCTGAAATGTATTTAACAAGTTGGCGGATATTTATTCTGTTTCGAAGTCAGACAGCGTAAATAATCACTTATCAACTCCATTTCTAGGTCGATGAGGAAAACGCTATATGATATTTACTGTCTCTGTCTTGTGACATCGATTTTCTCTTTCCAGATGGCAAAATTAAAATTTCTATTAACTATCATCATTTTCAATTATTGATTTATAGCATTCGAAGACTGATGTTACTGAAATTACGATTAAAAAAAAAATAAAAAAAAACCATGTGATTTAATTAAAATTATTTTTATTTTTTGTAGTTAATTTTTTTGAGTTCAATTATTTGAATCAATTAGTTCTTGGTTTCTTGCTTTTGATAAAATTATACATTATCACCAACTGTTTAAAATGCTTTTAGCTTATAAATATGCATCAAACATATTGTTATGCACCAACGATTTATTTAATCAAATATATAAATCATAACTATTTAATTACAGTCTAATGATGAGATAGATACTATAAATAGCATAGTTTCCAATTATTGTATTTCTTTATAGTAAAATATTTGACCGCGATTTATTGATGTGTTGTTGCTTCTAATGAAACTTGGCAATGCCAAGCCTCGCCAAGTCAAGACTAGGTGAATGAAGTCAGAGAGAGAGCGTCTTCCGTGTTTTTGAATAGAGAATAGAGTATGAAGGAGGAAGTGCGATTTTTGGCTCATAGATGGCAGCGCCATCTGAATTTTCCAATTTAGAGATTGAAACCGGAGAAGAATTAATGTGTGTTAGTCAGATGTGGCAGGTTTGGGAATAGTTACATTATCAGAAAAATTATACGTGATATTACCAATTTTTTCAAATAGGTACATAAAGATACTATAAATGCATCAGATAATATATACTGTAAAAGTATCATTTATCTGATTTTTCTAAATATAGGATATTTTTGGAGGACAGTATGGATTTTAAATAAATTATTTTTTTTCGTATTAATCTAAATAATATGGTAAATTAAAACAATATAATAAATAAAAATTAAAGTGTTTTATTACGTATATATTTTCTGACGGAAACACAAAGACGTAAAAACAATTTTTCTTTTAATAAATTTCTTTAATTATTCACTCATATTATACACAAAATAAATATTTCAAGAGGCCACGGTGGCCTGGTTGGTTCGGACGTCATTCTCATTACCAGAAGGTAGTGAGTTTCAATCCCGGCTCCGGCTCCTCCGAAACTACATCATGTTCATTAATGGCGATTATAGCGCATAATATATGTCATGGTCCCAATATCTTCCATGTTCCCATTCCAAATTAATACCTCTGAGGGTGTTAAGAGTCATGCCCTGCGATTTCTCTGGCTTACTGTCTCAAATTTTAAAGATACAGATAGTGTTGCCATCTATGAACAAAAGTCGTAACTCTATACTCGTGGGAGATGCTCATTTCAAAAGCGGAAGACGCGCTTTCTGATTTCATCCGCCTATTGTCCTAAGTAACAACATCCATCATATTCCATATCCAAGTAACAACATCTGACATATTTATCTGTGAATAAATATAAAATATAATCATTTTCTTAAAGTTACTTTTGAATTTGTACTTTTACCAAATTAGCAATGTTAATATTACTTTTTAAAGATATTAAAAAGTTAATTGCATTAGGTGTCATTTTAATTTTATTATATGCATAAAAAACCCCAACAATCTTCTTACTTGTTATTTCAAGCCAATGGCAATAACAGACAGTTGATTCATATAAATTTAGAAATTGTTTTCTGGAACAAAGTTCAATTCAATTTGGTCCATTTTAAAGGGAATAACTTTTCTCATAGCTTTTACAGATTTTGACGAAGTTTCTGAAAGCAAAATAATTTTCTAAAACTTTTAATAATTCGTCACGCACAACTTTTAACACAATCATAACAGAGTTTGTTTTCAATATTGATAAGAAAGAACTTTTTAACTAGAAAATAATAAAGCAAAAATCTGAGCTTGTAGATTTTCTAAGGCAACAATAAAAAATATTTCTTAAAATTTCTAAGGCAAGAATAAATAATTGGCTTGTTTGAAAGAAAAACTTATAAATTTTGCAAAAGCTTGGACTTCATTTTCGAAAATTTATATTTACATTTATATTAAGACAATTAACAATAATAATTTATTTTAATCAACTTAGATTTACAATTAAATTGATCAAAAGGAAATTTAATTTTTTAAAGTGAAGACATTGCTTAACGTTTATTTTGTGTTTTTGAATAATACTACGGAAAACATAAGATTGCGTATAGTTAACTATCTAATCATTATTTATAGATTTAATTGATGATTTTACAAAAATGAAATTCATATTTTTCAACAATACTTTTATTTTTATTGATAATTCTCATGTCATATCAAATGATCCATAAAGTGCATTAGCCAGATAAAATTTTGACAAAAGCTTCTCAAGAAAGAGTCATGCAAGTATTTTGATTCATCAATATAATTTTTATCCATTCACAATTTTTTTAAAGAATTTAATTTACCATTTTACCATTGAACAATGAATCCTTTGCTGAGAATTTCTCGTGAGAATTTAACTTACAATTACCTTTTGACCCTTTTACACTCATGTTTGTTGCTATAAATTCATCTTTGAATCTTGGGTAGTAAGTACAATATATATATATATATATATAAATCATGAAATAAAAAATACAGATAAACTTCTGGACTATCATATATCAATTTAAAATAATTCACGGAATTATGACTTAAATATAAAAAAATAAGCTAATGAAATAAACCTCGAACAGGAGTATAAATATAGAGTATGAAAGTAATTTTTTTTCTAATGGCGAGCACCCTTGAGCAAGTAAGTTCATTAGCCCATTTGCCGCAAACAGCTACTCATTTTAGAGTTACCCGGAGGGGAACCTCTGAACCAAGTCACGGAGGTACTAGTAGCATCACCCACGCCACACCACCACAAATCTTTTAATAGGGCGTGCCACATTCATCCATCATCTGGGGAAAGGTCAAGAAACACAGAGACAAAGAGAAATTACAATCACGCCCGAGGCGGGATTCGAACCCAGGTCATCCCCATTGGTAGTCAATTATACTAACCACTAGACAGGTTGGGCATCTGTAAAAATAATTTAACTAGAGTGATCTTTAAATTTTAGATTTTTCAATTTATACAATTCTGAATAATTTTATAACATGTTGATTAGTTTTAACTAATTTATTTTAAAGCTAGTTTTTAGAACAATAATAAATACAAATGAAAAGTTAGAATTTCTGTAAATAAAAATTCGAACCCAAAGGAAAAATTTCATTTGTCTGTTATAAATTCTAAGATCCTTATTAACTTTGAACCATGTTACTGTAACAATGAAAAAGTAAGCATTTTTTTGCAACGTATTTACTATATAATCAGAAGAGCATTATAGAATGTAGGAATTTAATGTATATATTGAGGTTATAAGCTCAAGGCAGTTTCGAATTAAGCTACATTAAATTATTCCCTTTATCAGTTGGACTACACACGCTTTATCTTACCAGTTAAGGAAGTTGAGAATTATACAATATATTATATGTGTAAGAGTTGCTTATGTAACTCATGCTGCCAATTTTGAAAAGAAAGTTAAAATAATTCCACTAAAATAAGAAATAGAGTCTTATTTCAAATGTTGCATGAGATGAAGGATTATTGATTAAATTTAATTTAATTCCTTTATTTTGAACTAAATTAATAATTTGATATTTTGTGAATTAAATAGAAGTAAAGAAAAACGATTTTGCACTTCATGTTAATAATTTTTTTGTAATAGTTTTATAGTTAAACATGCTTTTTGCATAATCATAAAAATATGCATTAAAAATATTTTTTAATAGATGATATCAAGTTTATGATAGGTTTTTCTTATGATGATATTAGGTTTAAATCTCATTTGTATTTTTTAAATTTATTTATTTAAACTGAATTAATTTTCAGTACATTTTATCATGCTTTTCTAAGTTTTAATTAAAACTATTATATAATGAAGGTTACTCTCAGTAAATGAATAATTAAACTGTGAGATATAAAATGAACTTATCGAAATATTCATTATTCAGTGATATTTTCTGTTTCTCATGAATTGAAAAAGAAATTTTTTATTTATAAATGTGTCTGTAGTGTTTTTAAATTCTTTTGATATAATTTGCTTAGATATAACTACAGTTTCCTTTAAATTTGTAGTAACATATAAATTTATCATTTATGTTATTATATATCAGCTTATCTGCATATTGTAAAAAGGTATGAAAATCCACAGTATTTTATTAACCACTTATTATATTTCAATCCAGTCGTGGAAAATGAATTGTATGATTTAAGAATTCAATATTTAATAAAATGGGTTTTATAAAATGAAAGATTTAAAAAAATATGAAAGTTTTCATACACTTACTAAATATACGTAGAGACATCAAAGTGAATTGAATTTTACATTCTAAAATGTAAAATTACTGCAAATAAATATAAAACAAAAGTTTTTCCTTAAATTCAAGATGACACACTGGGTTTATTTATGTTTAAGTGGTGAAAAGAAATCAAATTAGTCACTTTTTTATAATTCATTTAGATTTCTATTGGTTATTCAAAGACAAACATTAATATTATGTTGTCTGAAAATTTCGTGCCAATATTTTAAGACAATTAAAACGCAATTAATTTAAATATTGATATGAATTTATTAAATTATATAGGTACCATTCTGCTCCTCAATCTTTCTCCATCTTTCGTGTACTTGAAAATTACTTCCTACCAGAACCTCTCAAGTTTCTCGGCGAAACATTTGTACAAATGGGTTTTGATCTCAACCAAGGAGTCGAAATTTTTCCCATTAAGGGAAATCCTTTATCCAGCATCCTCGCCATGAACAGCGCATATCTTATTTGCCGCTTATGTGGCATTTTTGCCCTTTTGGAAAAAGAAGAGTATTAAATGCCTATAATGCACTTTATTTGCAACCATATTCTAAGGCGTAGAAAACTGATAAAAATTAACGAACCGTAATCAAACTTTTTTCCAAATATGGCTGAAGTTATCTCTTTTAGAATATGTACGCATGTCATTTGTTTTCTATAATTGAGATATATTCAGTCAAGTATTTCACGATACCTACCGAAAATCGGCACGAACTTTCCGGACAACCCAATAGTTATACACAGTTGGATAATGTTTGGAAACAATTAAATTGCTTATATAAAACTTGAAATTTATACTTTTATGAAGTGAATTTTTGAGTATTGTGTAATGTATGGCTTGAAATATAACTACTTAGGGCTTTTATGACTCAGAAATACTTTTTTTAAAAAATTCACAAATAGTATAATATGCTGTATTATTTCACTTATAAAGATTGTAAAGCCATGCTATTTTTAATCACAGACTGTATTCGATAAAGTAAATTGATCTCAGATTACTTTCATACACAGACGCTATTATATTTCTCATATAATATAAAGTATCTAATCACTTGCTAAGTAAATAAGTCTCAGATTGATCTAGACAATATATACATAATGATATTTATAAGCTATGGCTATGATATATACTTAGGAATATTAGTCCAAATGAAAGTTGAGAACTGAGATCTGTGAAAATTATTCAAAACTCTCATTTAGCTTCTTTGAACTACTAATTTATATCTAGAAATGTTAAGTGAAATAAAGAATATCTTCTTAAAACATATCATAGTTATCTTCAATTCCATACAAGTTGTTCATTCATTTTTTCCCAGAGAACTTCAAGAACTAGATATATTTGACTTACTTCATCTTATCAAATTAAGTAAATGGAATTCTAACTTTTTCTTAAAATTTCCTTCTGTGATCAATGCATCATTGAAAGCAGTTATAATTTTTTTGCACTCTGAAATGCTCTTAATCTAATTGGAGGAACATAGAAATATTGTTTCTCCAATCCGAGACAATATTGAAAATATGAGAGAAATAATATTAAGATTTTTTCTCAAATGATATATTCTAATGATCTTAAATGATATCTGGTAATGATATATCCTAATGATTTCTCCTAATGCATTCTGATAATGATATATTTTAACAATTCCTATTTTTGATTGATGTTTAAACATCTGGAAACTTCAATGTTACTTTCATTCAAGCAGAAGAAATATAACCATTTGAAAAGAATGTTAACTTTATTTTTAACTATACACTATTTATTTTCTTTTGTTACATTACGCAAAGATATTTATATCTTTCAAGAATTTCAAAAAAAATATTATCAAGTAATCTTCCATTTGTTTTAAATAAAATCTGTAGAATGTTTTTATTGTGAGAATATAGTAAATATTTTTCTTAGTTATGATATTTAAGGGCTTGACTCCCAAATAATCGGTATTGTTTTAATCTACTTCCTTGTGATTTGAAAAAGAAAACGGGGAAATAGCGCATATGATTATCCATATATTCATGTAAATTTGCTTAACTCATAAGCAAATTTATGAAATATTGAAACTGAAATGTTTTACGTAAGTCAACACTTCTCAATGCTTTCAATGAATTATTTGTTGATTTGATCAAATGGACTCAATAGTTTACTAGTATTCAAGTCTTAAATCACATATAAAGAGTAGTTAATAATTCTATATTAGCACATCTTTTCAAGCACACAGATATTTTACCTATAACGACATTAATCTTGCCAAAATACATTTATCCAGGATATCTTTAATCTTTCATTCATATCTTTAATCTATCTTTCATTTCATTAAAGGGAAATATCTTTATTGAAAATTTATTTTAATTTAATTCACTCTTATAAACTAATTAACAGCATGAGCTTTGTGTAGCTCAGCATCATTGCTGATAAAAAGGAAATTTCAACTAATAATATTTAAAGACAGTATAAAAGGGAGGAATAGTTTTCTAATTCAATTCACTCACACTAGCTACTACATCTATAAAGACTAGTTCAACTAGAACTCAATAATTTAGACGTATTTAATCTTAAGTCACATATAAAGAGTAATTAATAATTCTATATTAGCAAATCTATTCAAACATACAGATGAAATTATTTTACCTATAACGACCTTAATCCTGCCAAATTATATCTACTTAGAAAATATCTTACATCTTTCATTTCATTAAAGGGAAATATCTTTATGGAAAATTTATTTTAATTTAATTCACTTTTTATAAGGTCATTAACAGCATGAGCTTTGTATAGCTCAGCATCATTGTTGTAACCAGTTTTATTGTAACCATAAAATGGTAGCTAATATTTCTATTGTAATCAAAAGAATTGTTTTTAATGTAGAATTATTAGACCAAATATATCCTTGTCATGTATGAATTTTGTATTGAAAATTCAAAAATATAAACTAGATTTAAATTATTGTGTTTATTAAAACCTAATTATTTAGAAATTTGATATTTCTGTAAAATACCCGAAGAATTTGACTTAAACCGATGAGATGAGTTTAATGATGGTTGTACTTATCTGAAACGAGCACATTTTTAATTTGCATAAAATTATTAAGATGTTTTTTAATAATACTAATCAAATTTGTT
Source organism: Latrodectus geometricus (assembly GCA_026290005.1). Lineage (NCBI taxonomy): Eukaryota > Metazoa > Arthropoda > Arachnida > Araneae > Theridiidae > Latrodectus > Latrodectus geometricus. The sequence goes on from JAPDSC010019098.1 coordinate 9,892, forward strand.
CGCATCTGATTGTTATTATAATGCTCGGGTGCTAGAAGGCTTTATCCACCTTTTCACCACTACCAGGAGTAGAAATTATTGCACTTTGTCTGGTGGAACACTGAGAATGTTCCACCAGATAATGTCATACACTAGATGATACACTGAGTGTTTCACTAGATAAAGTGTCATATGATCTTGAACCTCAAAAGTGGGTGGGTCTTCGTCTTCGTAATTAGCAGGGACCAATGAGAAGAATTATGTCTGATTATGTATGATGCTAATGTTTATCGTTCAAGGATCCTTTCTTTTACATTAAGTTTAATTAATTAAACATCTAGGAAGTCAGTAATGTCAATCAACAGAATATCTGTTTCAATTAAATTTATGAAAATTTCTTTAACAAATAATAGTGACTATAGTATTGTTGATTTCCTTTGTATGTATTCAAATCAAATGTTATTGATAAAATCTAAACAACTGTTCAGATTAACAATTTTTTAATAATTAAGATAAAATATTCGGTTTTTTAATTGAAATTTATTACTTTCAATTAAAATTTAAAAAAGAACTATTTATTTTAAAATTGTAAAAAAAAAAAATGACATTTTTAAATTATAAGGAAAAACTGAGTGATTAAAATCAACTTTTTGTTTAACTCAACATTTTATATTTTAGAAATAAAAATACATTTGGAAAGGAATTCCAACAAAATGTATATTAAGAAACCATTTTTAAAAATATATGAAACATAGAATGCCATTTTTATTGTAGAAAAATCTTGGACATCAAACACTCCATTCTGATTAAGAAATCCAAATTTTATCCCAATGCGTAACGATCGAAGATTATTTATTCTGACATCTCAACAAATTTATAGATCCAATTTCTTGCATTTCTTTTACATTGATTTTTTTACAAAATAGCATATCTAATTAAATATACTTATAATAAATAAGATATACTTACCTCTATAAGACTTTCAAATAAATTCTTTAAATGTATAAACAAATCTCACCTTGCGCATGTGCTCTAATGCATATAAGAAATTTGAATTGAAAAACTCAAATGAATTTAGTAACAAAATTTGAAATATAATTTATTGCAGAAATTTAATTAGACATTATTTCATGAATATTGTTAAAGTAAATAGAGAGATGAAAATATGTTTAAAAATATTCTCCTCTCTCTAAGGCAAATTTATTCTTGTAAAACATTTGGTAAATAGTTTCAGACATAATTATGAAATTAGATTAATAAAACATAAAATCACATTATGTTTTGGATGACATTTATTATTTTATTTGATTTTTAATTAAAAAGATAATTTGTCTGGAAAGAAAATAAAAACAAGTATTAAAATTTGATGTATTTATTTCTACATTAAATTTAAACAATAAGGAAAAAATGTTTTGTTAACTCTAAAATGAAATTTTATTTCTGAAGTTTTTGATGATATAAAATTATTTTCATTTAATAATTAATAATTAATTATTTCTATATGAATTCAAAAATGATTAATATTTTTAAAGTTTGATTACACATGCACACACAATTACATATACATATTTACCAAATTGTGATTTATTCTTTTTATAATTAATTTTGTCATCATATTTGTCAAATTTATCATCTGACAAAATTTTATCGAAGTTTATTACACATCTTGCTTATTTTCGTCCTTTTCTAACCCTGAATTTAAAATGAAATTAATAAGATTATTAATAATAATAATTAATTGAAATTGAAAATAAATTTTTTTTCTTAATTTTTTAACGATAATATAAAATTATTTTCATTAAGTATATATTCCCAATTTCAACAGAAATTTAAATGTAAATGTCAACATGAATTTAGAAATTATTACATTTTAAAGTTTGTTTAACCAATTATATATACAACGTGTAGATTATTCTTTTTTATAATAAATTTTGTTGTGTTTGTCAAATTTATCACCAGACAAAATTTTATCCTCTTCGCCTAATCTACATTTTTTGATTCCAATAAGATTGGAAAATTTTTGCAAATATATTACGATTTTTAATAAGCCTAAAATAACGCAGCATACAAATAGAATGTTGCATATTAAATAGCTTATTGAATTAAAATTATTACATTATTAAGCTTATGAAATTAAATTCAATAGAATGAAAGAATTCTAAACTGAAGAATATAGTTTATTTTATAAAATTGTGCAGACTTAATTATGTTGTATATAATAGATATGTTAATTTCAGTTAATTTTTAGAACTTAAGTTTTCTATTATATACCGTTAAATGTTGTTTACATATTTATTATAATTAAAAAAGTGCTTATGTTTGTGAGATGAGATGTGATACGATTATTAATGAAATGATATGAAAATTTGATGTTCAGTTTGTCACTTATGTTTTTTAAAATATTTCCTTCATTTGTAATACCTGAAATGAATATTTTATTGTTTTAAAACTAATATTCCAAATATATTTATGTGAATTAAAATATAAATTTAATGTCATTAAAATAAAAGAAGGCAAACATAGTAAAACGAGGTGAAAAATAAATTTATAAAATCGGACATATTGCATAATGAATTCACACTAAAGTATACTCAGCATGCCTGACTGCCGTTGATGAGGTCGTAAGTTCCAAACCTGGTTCGGGCAAAGATGTACTTTCTCTCTCTCTTATCTGTCTATGTACTTTCCTTGTATTAAAGATTTACGAATGGTTGTCTACCCTATAAACGGGTAACTATGTATGTGTGTACTGAGGAAGTCTTACTGTACACTAATTTATGGTTCTGTTGGAAAAGTGAAGTAGTACACCACATTATTGCCAGTCTAGCTGTCACAAGACAACAACAACAACAACCAAAGTATATTTGAAAATGTTGAGTTTAAGATGTGAAAACATTTATTTTTATAATTTAGAACTATTCTAATATTCTTATATACGATGAATTCTCTTAAACCTTTCATAAATTATGTAAAATTTGAAAAGGAATAATGGAAAGAGCTCTTTAAACTTTTTGTATTACAAGAAGCATATAGTCATTAGTATAGACTTTTAAAAATGAAATAAAAAATCATATAATAAATTATAATTATAATAAATTATAATTATCTAAATATATTTAAATAATTATAATTTTGAAGAAAGCCTTGAAAAATAAATTAATTATTGAAAATTTTTTTCTTAAATATTAAACTAGACATTATTTTTAAAAATGAAAGCAAATATTATCAGTTGATGTTAATTTAATTGCATAAACCTGAATAAAAAAACAACGAAAATTCCTTTAATTAGAAAATTACATGGTATTTTGCTTACATCATTTAGCAAAACTTAAATTAAACTTGATTTAAGTATCAGATATTAAGAATTTATTTCTCCCTTTGATTTCTATTATAAAATGATAATATAATTAACTACTTAAAATAGTTTTAATATGAATAATAATAAATTGACTACATATTTTTGTATCATAATTAATTTTGCCTGCCCATTAATATGAACTTAAATTCAATAATATAAAAGTTTAATATGTATAATGTGGAATTTGTTTAAATTTTAAGGAAAATCCAGTTATAATATTCAATTCTTTATAAAGTTGTTTACTATCTAATTTTAATAATATAAAATAAGATCAAAAAGAGAGAGTATCTACTTGTACCAAATATCAATTTCTTAACAGTAAAATAAATTTTAGATTCAGTGTATTTATTACAAATAACATTATAGCTTAGTTTCAAAAAAATAATACAAGTTTTCTTGTTTGAGAAATTATGAATTGTAGAGTAAATTCATTTATAAAATAATTTAATTTTCATTTCATTAAAATAAAATTTTATTTTAATAAAATTAAAGTTAAATTATAATATGATATTATTAATAAAATTTTAATAATTTCATTTTATTAAAATAAAATTATTAAAATTTTATTAATAATTTCATATTACAATTTAACTTTCATTTTATTAAAATAAATTTTTATTTTAATAAGATGAAATTATTAAAATATTATTAATTTATTATAATATTAAATTAATGTTATAATAAAACATAAAAAATAGTATATCAGAAAAAGGAATTAGACCATGTTTTTTCAGTTCAATTATTTTCATCTTATCCGAGGAAATTGTTTTTAACTTCTGAAAAGAATCCGCAAAAATAGAGTTGAATGTCAACAAATGAAGCTTAGTTACATTTAAAGTGAATGCAAAGGTCTTAATGAGCTTTTGAAAAAACTCTCTCTATTGACATCCTCCATATGGAGATTTCAATGAAACATAAGCAATTAAATCTGTAAAGATAAATTAGAAAAAGAAATTATTTTTATTATTATTTAGAAGAATTTTTATAAATTCGGGGATACTAATGATTATTGTAAAAATATTTTATTATAAAAATGTTTATATCTTTATTATAAGCGAAAAACTATATCAAAATAACGAAAAATGTGAAAACAAATTAAAATTTTGAATAAAAGAAATTGTATTCCAATAATGCAATTTTCATTTTTTTACGAATGATAACATTATATTAAATAATTATTTTTTAGTCATGTGATTTTATTAATTTATTTTTTATTTTTTCATTCATATTTGATTTTTATATTAGAAAAACTTTTTTGATGAAATTTCATCTATTTAAGTATTTATAAAGAAACAATAATTTGATTTATTAATATTTACAGTATTAAAAAACTGCGCTATATGTGTGTGTATCAATAAAATTTATAGCTAAATATAAGAATTAAAATGAATAGCTGGTATTGTGAGAAGAATGCAATTAGTTTTTTACAATGTTTGAATTAATAAATATTTTTTTATATAATAAAAAGTATTTGATATTGGTTGAGTTCATATCGACAAAAATATTTCTAGAAAGATAAAATAATCAAGAATTGAACAAAATGAAAATTTCAAAAAATTATAATACAACAAATATAAATAAACAATAATTGTAAGCCTACAAAAAATTGAAAAGGAGTAAACAAAATAGCATAACACTTTGACAGATTTTATGCAAATTCATTGCTCCCACGTTGTCAGCGAACGTTTGATATAATATGTGAAATAGAAAAGTTATTAGTTCTGTGGAAACTATGATAATGTATTAAAATGAAAGGAACTTAGTGTCTTTGGGAGAGATTTTGTACCTAGTTTTCATATTAGTAACAAGTGTAATTTTTGAAATTGTAATAGAATTAAAGCAGCTAATGTAATTGTTAACGATGTCTTTGCGAAGAAGTGGAAGATTAGAAGAATTACGACACGAATTGTATACATTGGTCTGAATCTCATCTCCAAATATGAAATCTGCAGCCATTTTAGCTTGAAATCCAAATTAATAACCTCTTGCAGCAATAAGGGACAAAACTGCCTGTGTATCAAAAACTTTTTGAAATTATGCCCACATAAATTTCTTGTGCAATTGTAGCACAACCCGAATCATTGTCCTATTATTTTACCCATGTACCATCATACTTTGATGTCCAAGGAGATTATAACACATTGAGGCCACATAAATAATTAAATATATAAAGTTTTATGTTAACAAATAAAGTATAAATTGACATAAATATAAAACTGAGCACCATACATATCTTGTTTTTTAAAATCTATTTCAACCCACAAATTAATAGACAAATAAAAGTATTGTAGTTCATGCTTAAAAATATTAGGATAGATATATTTTTGAAAAATTAATTTTCAATTTGTTTGTTTAGAAATATAATATCACTACTTTTAGAGGAAAAGTAATATTTAAATCATTGTAATATTCGAATGAATTTAAAGCAAATTTGAAAAATATCTTTACATTCACATGCACAGGGATAAGCAGATATCTCTAAACCAACTATTTTGAAAATTATTGATAACTTTATCTTCATAACATTCGATACAGTTTTCCCGAAATTAATCTTAACCAAAAACTTCATAAATTTTACTTATTATAAAATTTATGTAGTGTAAAAAATGATTTAAAATTGCATTGAAACAGATTCAATGAATACACAAGTCATGGATTATTAGCTTTTTAATCTTGTTGTTGTTGTTTCTAATGACACTTGGCAATGCCAAGCCCGCCCGCCAAGAGGCGAATGAAGTCGGAGGGAGACCGTCTTCCGTTTTTGAATAGAGAATCCTCAAACGAAGGTGGAAGTACGACTTTTGGCTCATAGATGGCAGCACCATCTGAATCTTCCAATTTAGAGATTGAAACTAGTGAAGATCTTTACTAGTGGAGACTTTTTAATCTTACTACATATATATCGTATTTTCAATTATTTAAACTACTTATATATTATTTTTTGTCATTATTTTTTATTCGGCTTATTATCTAAAGTACCACTTTAGAGAAATTTGGAATTTGTTTTATTTTACATTGCTCATAAAAGTTGTATGCATCTAATTACATAGATATACAGTAGAATACTTTAAAAGTAAAATAAAGTTTACTTGAAAAATTAAATAAAATTGTAAAAATTACTTAAATAACTTTTGTAAAATATTGGGTTGGAGGGAAAGTTCTGTCGTATTTTAAAGAAAATATTTGAATTCAATTATAAAAATATGTGTTTAATATTAATCAATTATATATGCTCCGTTATTTGTCCGTTATTTATTAAAAAAAATCCGATTGACTCATGAGTCAGATGTTTTTTTTATTTACAAGAAAAATCACTTGAATATTTAAAATACGACAGAACTTTCGCTCCATCCCAATAATTTGATAACTCCGATTATTATTTTTTTGTTTATGTACATTATAATCTATTTTTCACTGACTTTCTATAAAACTTCAAATGTTTTTACAAATATTCATCACATATTTTTCTACAATGTGTTGCAGAAAATATAAAATAAGCTCTATTAGGGCCATTGTCAGAATTAAGATTCCTTATATTTTAAATTACCTTGTGTAACAATTGCCTCTTCATTCTTTGTTGCAACACGTTTGAGAAACAAACAACATCTGAATAAAGAATTCTATAAAGGAGGCTTAAACATTCATGTAACAGATCGTTAGTGCCGAAATTGTATTAGTTGTTTTAGTTCTTCTACTTGAGTTACGTGCAAATTTAATGCAACAAAATCACATTCTGTCTGCTAAATGGAGGAAATAAGATTAGTGCGGCATTGTTAATGCCGCCAAAACATTTAAAATGCTTGCGACGAATTACTTTAATTTTCTAAGTAAATTCATCTGACAATTGTTCCTGGTTTCTTTTCATTTTTCACAAAGAATTTCAAATTAGATATAAATAAATTAGATGCCAAATTTATTACAGCTCATTACATTGGAGTATAAAATTTTTAATTTATAAAAACCATTAAAAAATCAAAACCACGAATTATTAAATTGTTAATATTATTACAAAAGTAGGTGTAAAAATTTTAATTTGTGACCTAGAATAGGAATTTAGAATTTTAAAAAGGTATTTTATATTGAATGTTTTCATATAATGTAAATTTTTTTTAAACTTTATTTATTTTTAATAATTACGCTCTTAAGAAATTAGATTCAATTTTTCTTGCATCGAGATACTCATATTATAAAGAGAAAATAAATTTGTAAGAAAAGGTGATAAGGCTATTCTTTCAGATACACATTTATTAATGCCGTAAATTATGGAATTATTAAAAAGTCATTGAATGAGTTATAAAAGGAAAAACAACTTCTAATCACGCAATTGCTATAAATTACATGATAAGTTAATTTTCCATTTATAATTCATAATGTAGCTTTTATGATTTATATATTCTTATTAATAAAAATAATGTTTTCAAAGTTAATTTTATGCTAAAATAGAACTTGGTATTAAAGTAATTAATCTTCAGGAGATAAATTACATAAACATTATTATAGAAATTAAAGCATTTTTTCCATTATTTAAGTGTTCATAAAGTTTTTTTATAAGAAAAAAATATCCTCTTATTTTTATTCTAAGAAACAGAAAATATTATTATGTCATTTCGCTCAGGAATAATAAATCATTGTCCTTTTAAGGGCATTAAAAATCTAGTCTTAATTAATGATTGTGTAGAGTTTAACGCTCTTAAGAAATTTATTCTTATAATCATTAACTACTATTCCAATACTTGATGCATATGTATGAGTTAGTAATAATTAAAGTTTTTTGGCAAGTTTATTAAATAATAATTAGATATAGACTTCAGGACATAAATTGCATATTAATAAATTAAACTCCTTTTCTTACTAAGCTTAAAATTATTTATTAAAATATTTTGCATTTCTTTCATTCGGAATATATTTTATAATAAAATATATAAGTATAATATAAGGAAACATATAAATTTCTTGTAGTTCGCCTGAAATATTTTTATATATAGTACATTATAAATTTCACAATTCAAACATGAAAAAATCTATATTAAAATTCTACAATTTATTGCTATTAAATTTGACAAATTATAATTGTTTGCTTAAAAATTATTTAAATATTTATAAGTAAAATAAAAAAAGTTAAACTATAGGTTACCTAAATAATATTTAAGAAGATGATTTTGAATTTTATGAATACATAACATTCACATCTAATTTAAATAGAATGCCAAAATAGATAAGGCTTAGAGAAATGAAATTTTTAATCGAATTCTGTAAATTAAACAACTAATAGAATTACTTATTCTATGATTGTTGAATTTGTTTCAATTAAATAATTCATTGTCAAGTCAACACTATGCCCATAGCTTCCAATCATTTTTGCTGTCAGCATTTTATGTTTGATGATATATTTGGGAGAATTAATAACTATTAAGGAAGTGAAACTCTGTATAACTTTTTAGTAGGAAAGAAAATGTGGTACTTGCGTATCATTTCATCGACCTTTTCCTGTTATAAAATATGTCGTCGGATTTTAATAATATTCATAAATTCGCAAATTTTAATAATATTTTTCAAACTTTGAAGGAGAAAAGCATAATAGTTTACTTATATCTTCATTATAACAATTAGATAAAACTTTATTTGTAATTTATATGGTGCTAAATCGGATTATTAAACGACGTATATTTTTTCGTAGATATGATCTACGGGATAATACATAAGTACCATATATGTAAATGAAAACTTTTTATAATAATATTATTCATTTTCTTCTCTCTTGTTAGATGGAATGGAAAGTTAAAAGGAAATAACTCTTTATATGTATCTAGAAATATACTATTTTTAATTGAGAAAATAGGATAATCTATTTTTAATAATACTATTTTTTAAATATACTATTTTTAATTGAGAAAATAGGATAATCTAGGATAAAAGTGTTAAAAATAACTATCATTGAAGATACCGGTGTTGATTTTGTGCCTTATGATGGAATATAATTATGTTGCAAATTACCCTATATTTAAGTTTTAATCGTAGAAATTTAATTACACGATTAAAATGCACACCATACAGACATTTCAGCTAATTATGGTACACAATAAATCTTTCAAATATCTAATAAGAACAGTTTTATTATTTTTCTTAAGAATTAAATGAAAAATTCCAAAACCCATAACATATTTCTAAATATTGTCTAATGTAAAATAACCATCTTTAGCGATAATAAATTGCATTTTTTCATCCTACAGAACAAATCATGTTAAATACACAATGTTTTTCCTATTTTTAAAAAATAAATCAATTTTTCAAAGAAAAATGCAGTTTTTTTTTAGTATTTTTACCATTTATGACAAACATACTTAAAAGTAATTATTGTGAATTGAAAATATTGATTGGCATTCGTTAACTTTGTATATGAAAAATAAATACAAATATTTCAACTTATAAAATATTACGAAACCTTCTGGCTAACATTTTTTCTGGACTGTTTTGGAAATCTACTTATTATGTCATACCTGCTGCTTATTGCATCACGATATATTTTGAATTTTTTTTTAAAGAATCCAATTTATTCTTTTATCGTCAAGTTACGTTTGGTAATTTCAGATATCCTGAAAATCTGAACTTTGATGAAAAACTTAGATTTAGAATGTACATTAATTACGGCATATTTCTATCTTGTTATCATTTATAAAATATTGTTTGAAGAAAAAATATTTAAACTGGAATTTATTTATGATTCCTTGAAATTGGCGAGTCAAAGTATTCTTTAGTCGAAGAGGAAAAATTTGTGATATCCATGTACAAACACTTTTATACTCTATCAAAATAATTTTCTATTGGTATTTGTTTGGGATAATTTTATATCATTGAATTTACAGGAAACTAACGTAAGCGCTTTAACAGATTTGGAAAAAATTTTCTTAATATGCTTTAAATTGGAAGGAGATTCATTTTCAATTTAGAAAATGTTGTAACTGTTCCTACTACTGGCTGAATCTGAAAATTAGTGTTATGATTAATTTCATGTAAAATAAGTTATTTACGTATGTTTTTATCACATTTGTCTAGACAGGAGAATTCACCGTCGTACCCTCACGTCATATTAAATTAATCCTTCTAAATAAAAAGTTTAAGATTTTCAATAACACGTGAATAGATGCTTTTTTCTTGCTTCTTTTAAAATGGAAAATATATTTTATAACTTAGATTGTATCATTTTAATGTTTAATAAAGTAGCACCAATTCTATTTACCTTCATTGTTTTCTAAAGATATTTGTGCATTTGAAACTACATTAAATAAAAATTATGAAATTCCTATTATAAACGTTCCTTATAAAGACTTATTTTGTAATTCTCATGCAGATGTTTCTTTTTAAATTATATCTGAATTCAGTAAGCATTAAAGTTATAAAAAATTCGTATTCTATTAATATTGTCTTGATTTTTTGCTGTGTTAACAGTCTGAGAACAATATATTGCATCATTTAAATGGTAGTCCTTTTTTAATTAGACAAAAGGTATAAAAACGTTTCCCATGAAATGAAATAAGTGAATTAATTCTAAATCTTTTAAAGGTAAAAAAATAATGAAAAACTATTTTAACTCTTGTGAGAAAGTCAATTAAAATGCTAAGGAATTCTTTGTGTAACGAAATATATTTCATAAATCGGTTTTTGCAAAAATTAATTAAAACACATATGTCAATAATTAAGTTATTTGAGAAATTATTCTATCTTTTCAGGCTTCACTTGTTTGACTAAAATAATTACAAGTTCAAAACTTGCTTTACTTCTATTGATGTCTGCAATATTAATAAAAATGGTGTCAATTGATATTTAATTGGTTTTTCTAGGTACACAGAATGAAAGCTCTTTCCCAGAAATCAAGTTATGAGAAAGCTTTTATTGTTTTTCTCGGAAACGTTTCTGATTCTTATTTGTCTTC
>JAPDSC010019098.1:26158-39902 GCA_026290005.1 Latrodectus geometricus
TTCATAAAGACATTTGATTAAAAATTACCGATTATATGGAATATGCATATATATATGTATGCATATATATGCAACATTAAATTTAAAACTGAGCAAAATAATATATAAACCATTTTTAATCAAATAAGATGTTTTGGATTTAATTTTTAAATTCAGAGTGACCAAAAATATTACAATATTGAAAATGTTATATTCTTCCTAAAATACATTTTTGTTTATCCTAGCACTAAGTGCAGTTATAAGCCTGGAAACTTATTAACCTGCACATTTATTAGATGTATTTTCTATACTTTATAAAATATTCCAAGTATATTTGTACATCAGTTTAGAAACAAATTTAATTTCAAACTATTCATTCTTTAACTTAACTTTCAATTTCGAAATGAGAAAAACATGCTCTAAAATTTACCAATTTCAGTTGTAATTATATAATTTTAATTTTATGAGTTAATAAATTATTGCCATTTTCTTGTGATAATTGTTTTCCGTGATGACACATTTTTAAGATATTTTTTACACTTCCTAAAAATCATTGAGAACATCCCATTTGAAACTTAACTTCCTAATTATCAACAGGAAAGATTCTTATTGTAGGTTCATTTTGTATTTCATATACAAAGAAAATTTTTGACTTCATAAAAATTTGAATTTGAATAAAAACCAATAATCCTTGCTAGATAAAATCAAATGAAAAAAATTTTTTCTGAAAATAAGAACTTTCCATGAACATTCATTCTACATTCTAAATGTCGCGTAAATTTGGCGGCATTCTTTTCGCTTCTTAGAGTTTGAAATTATTAGCCCTTCTTCAAATGCAAATAATAATCGACAGAGTAAACATTTCACTAATACAAAATAAATTCAATAAAGAAAATTAGAGTTGTATTCCACTGATAAAGTGAAATATTTTGTGTAACTCTTGAACAAGTATATAACGTGCCAGAGTAAAAGTTTTCATTGATTAAGAATTTTAATCATCCGCTTTGTTAAGAAAATGAATATGTAGATTACTTTTTCTATTTAAAACGAACATCTCTTTTTACTTTTTTCAATACAAATAAATTCTATTTAGCTTTCTTGAAAAGGTAGCTTTCAGTTTGTTAGATATGAAGAATTTAAATATATTTTTTTTCATACTTAATGATTTGTCCTTATCAATTCAGTATCTGACTAGTTTCTAAATAATATTTCTTAAGCATTAGCTGAAAAATAACGCTTGAAAACTAACGCATTATTCAATAATGTATAATATGAATTATTACAATGCAATGAATTTACAAAATAAGAATAATTCAATGCTTTAAAAAATATACATTCTGTATTTTCTTAATATATCTTTTTAATGCATGAGATATATTCAAATATTCCCTAAATTTAAAATCATATATGTTTAGAATAATCAAAACTATGTAATAAGTTGTAATAAAGATTCAAATAAATAAAATAAAATTAGAACTAAATTTTTCGTAATCCTCTTAAAATGATTATTGAATCAAAAGGAAATTTAATTTAATTATAAGCTTAAATCTAAAATAAAATTTTCTATAACAAATTTCCCCAAAACCACTTACTAAAGTCCTCGCCTCCGTGACTTGGTTCACTGGTGCCCACTGGGTAACGATAAATGAGTAGCAGTCTCTGGCCTTGTTGAGGTGAAGGGTTGATCACTCAAGTGCCCACCGTTAGGAAAAAAAAACTTACTCAAGTCCTGTCAGCGACATGGGATCGTCTCATTTCAAAATCTTCCACTTTGCGTGGTTTATATGGGGCTCACTTCCTGATAGCAGCGCTTCTGCGAATGTGTGGTTATGCACGTTGGCACCAATTTTGGATCATTCGCATATCGGATCTCATTGTTCTTATATATAAAGTTTCGCTCTTATACCTTCCTCCATTCTTGGTGTGCTATTTTCAACGTTCCTGTTTAATAATTATCCATTTTTATTTGATAATGCAAATAGATTCGCTGAATGTGAAATCAAATATAATGATGAAATTTGAATCTCTGTTAAATTAACTATAATTTTCTGAAAAGCCAATAATACACTAAATAATTTTTTTCCAAAGGCGGTCAATGGGTAGCTAACAATGAACCACAACAACGCCGGAAACCTGTTTTATAGTACAATATACATACACCAATCATAGGTTCAGATAACTTGTAACTGACAAGTTCAACTGCTGTTTTTTTCCAAAATATGTGGCTTTAAAATATTATTGAAACACATTATTCTTTAAATATGTGGTTCGAAAATATTTAATGCTTAGTTACAAACTTCGTGTAGTTTCTTGCACGTGAATTGATAAACATAATTATTATCATGGGTTAACATTTTTTTATAACATTGATGTATATTTAGGTGCAATAATACAACTTTACATTCAGATAGGAATTATTTTAATCCCTACAAAATATTTAAAATTATTTTAATAGCTACACGAAAATATGATATTTTTTACTTGCTAACTGTAAATATTTGAAACAATTATTTTATGTATTTAAAATTCACAAAAATATAATGATAATGTTCTTCGATTTCTTCAAAGTTATTTTGAATGTGATTTACATCAAATTAATGAATTTAAGATTATTCAGAATAAAATAAATTTTAAACTCCTTGTTAAATAATTTTAACTAAACGTCGTTCTTTTTTAGCATTCAATACGTCATGTAACTTTCTCGTTTAAAATATCAAACGTTCTGTTGTTCAGAATATATATATATATATATAAATATAACAAATAATTTTAAGCTCTATTTTAGGCTACTGAAGAATATTGAAAAATTTTACATTACTAAAACAAAAAAGGAAGTAAAATCACGCGCTTAATTTAAACACTCAAAAGCGAATACTAATGAAAAGAACAACCACTAAGAAGAAAAATGGGAGCAAAATAATTTAGATATTTATAATAAGAATAAAATAAAAGAATGAAATGTTTAATATGAAATTTGAAGAAAAAGAATCAAATTTGATTAAAGCATTGATGCTAAGAAGAAAGAATTGAAACAAGATAAGAAATTAAGAAATTTAAAATAAGAAACCTGTGGTATTCAATATCAAAAGAATTAAATGGTAGACAATCATTTATATTAAGAAAAATATATTATAAATAACGTTTTAATAAATTTTAAATTTAATAATGTTATATTAGACATCTATTTTTCATTGAATTACAGATTGTTATTTCCATTTTCATTGGAATATATTAAGACATTTCTTTTGCATTAGAATTTACATTTCTCTTTCAAATGTTGTTAATTCCAAGTCATACCATTTTTGATTGTACCATTATTTAGAGTGAAAAATTACTTTCCAATTATTAAAAAGCGATATCGAAATTATTAAAAAAGAAAAACACATTCAAATTATTTAGGAAAATTTCTCAAAAAAATTATTTAATAAGCATTTTGATTTATTTAACAGTAATGAAAACAATCCAAACAAAGCATTAAATTTGAATAATTAGATTTTTATTTGAGAAAAATTTGTTAAAACATATTTCTCAACTCCTTATTTATTAGTTATTTTTATCTTCTAATACCGAATAGTCAATGACTAAATGCTATGAGCAATTCGAAAAATACGATTTTACTTTCCATTATCCATAAAATGAAAAGTAAAATAATTCTATCTTTAAAAATTAGGCAGATATTACAAAAAAATATTATCCAAATCTCTATCAATAGAAAAATAAACAAGTACATACGTATTTATGTATATACGGTATGATACTTTCCTGATGCCCTCGGACATCATGGAAAAGTCATACATGTTTGAAAGGACATTTGAGATAGTTTTTCCAACTAGAGACGAATGGGACAACAACATGTTCGAAACTAAAACAGGAGATCTAATCTGGTACACAGATGGTCTTTCAGGACTGGGAGAATGTGGCATGTCACCAAGAACCAGCTTATTTGTTAGCCTTGGGTGATACGCTACGGTCTTCCAGGCAGAAGTTCTGGCCATTATCCACTCTCTACGGATAAATATGAGGGAGGGATACCATGGTAAATGGACTCTCATTTTTAGCAATAGTCAAGCCGTTTTAAAAGCGCTCAATTCTTTCGAAATCAAGTCTAAAATGGTTTTGGAATGTAAGAACCTTCTTACAGAACTGGCAACTAGAAACAAGGTGATCCTTGTATGGGCACTATACTCTTATACACTATATCTTAAGCAAATATTAATATTCTATCAAAATAGTCTAAAAAAATTAGAATATTTTGATAGAATATTAATATTTGCTTCTAAGGCATTAAAAACATTTTTGAATTTTGAGCAAATTATTATTAAACAGTACATATTTTCCTTTTGTAAGCAATTTTCGAAAAGAAGTGACTCTAAATAATTCCGAACACTATTCATTAGCTCATATACATTTAGAGAATGCAATAAAAAATCTGTTACAATAACATGCAAAAAGACAACAGATAACAATCTAAATTATCTTTCAGGACACAGAGTAAAACTTGAAAATTATCTTTCGGCTCAGGTACATAGCATTTTAGAACATCACTTCATAGCAGCTGGTGCTTATACCACTGTTAATTGTTCTCTTTGTCACTCAATGGTTTGACATAACTTCAATGTATATTGGTTAGAATAATTTCAATTTATAAATTTAGTTTATGTTATTGAGAGGTCATCTTATTTGAATTATTACGCAGCTTGCATTTTATAATTTAGACATATTTCCTATTGCTAATGAGTTTTGTTGTTTTTTATCTGTTGACATATTTTCGTTTACAGATATGTTTATTCAACTACGGCTTTTTAAGAGATGTACAAAAAGTTTAATTATTAGTTTTATTTGTAATCTAATGCATAATTTTTTAATTAATTTTCCACAAATTTAAAATAAATAGATATTAAAATGTACTTTTGAGATTATCAATGATGAAAACTTCCTGGAACAACAAAAAATGCCAATACTTACAAACATGCAAATGATTTTACCTGAGATAATTATGCAAATCAAGATATAACACACAAAACAGTTATTAATATGCTTTTGTTATTTCAAAATATGACCATTTTTCAATCCGTTCTAACATAATAAATCAAAAATGTTTTAATTACTATGATCAGCTTCTGTATTTCCTAATTACAGTGTGTAAGACCTGCATTTTATGCAAGAGGTATACTTAACTATGCATAATAAATTTTTCAGCAAACTCAAATTGTAAAAATATCGCTTCATTATTTTGTAGATACTAAAGAACAAAGAACAATAAATGAAGAATTTTTAGACTCAAGTAGCTGAAACTTAGAAATCTTGCGAAATGAGAATTTCTATTTCTTTAAATATAAAGTATATATTATCTAAATTATGACAAATATAATACAAATGCAACACAAATATAATTAAAAAATAATTATTATTTTCATTTTAAAAATATAAAATGAAATAGAGAAAGAACATTTATTAAAATAATAAAACAATTGACCATATTAAATGGTTATTTGGAAAATATTTTCATAAAAGTCGTGCTCTTGTATTTATTCAGCTAATTGCTGAAAAAATAAATACAGAAACAAATGACTATTTCCCTCATAATAAACTCAGCTGCAAACTAAAAGTTTCTGGGTCGTGCTGAAACAAAACTTTAAAAAAATTATTCTAAGAAAGTTCTTTTTTCTCTTGAGAGTTTAAAAACCTTAAAAGATTGGATATACTCGGTTTTTTTTTCTCGAGTGAAATAAGAATAAAATGTAATCTTACTTTTGCAGAACAATTTTCAAAAAAGTGTAATTGGGATTTTCGAAAAACATTGTGTTTACAGAGTAGAAAACCTAAAGCATATGATTTAAAATCTGTAGTTTTTAATATTTTCTAGTAAGTATTTACTTCATAACATTTTTAAAATATAGTTAGAGCTACTCTTACAATATTATTTAACTATTTATATCTTGTTCATCTTAAAATACTTACTTTTACCACAATAGTAATTTGCATTAAGAAAATTCTTCAGGATATTTTTAAATATTTTGTAAAAACTTAATATCAATGGATACTTTTTTACCAATTACATTTTCTTCATTTTCATACCTTTTCGAATATAATATATTCTATTTATATGTTTTGCCTTTAAATATCATATTAGATATTATTGTATTATTCATATTTCACTTACTTTACAAAAAGTGTACAAATTTGTTATAAAAAAAGGTTAACGCTTCAATTAAACTGCATGAATTATGAGTCCGATTACAAAAAAATATATATACAATTTTTACATACTAATCTATAACAAACGAAATATTTTATTTGTGTAAACGGTTTAAATTTGGATAATTATTAAAATTAATATTTTTATACATTTATGTCATAATTTTTATACATTTATGTCATAATACATTTATGTCATTTTTATACATTTATGTCATAATTTCTTATGTCATGATTACTATTATATATTTTATTGTAATATTATGTTTCTAATATATGTTATATTAAAAATGATAGACCTAATACTGATAGTCAAAAAATAGAAAATCTAACATTTTTATCGAAGCCTTGATATTCAGCTTCACTTCTATTAAGAATGTGCTTTGCAGATGAAACTTCCATTTAGCCATTGTTTTAAAGTATAGACAATTATATTTTAGAGCTTATATATGAAGTTACCAGCACACTTATTTTGCATTAGGTTATCTTAAAACTGTATTTCAAATATTTTCACGCAATAATGTATGTAATTAAATTTCACTATCATAAACTCACTTTTTGATTTGAAACAATTTATTGATATTAACTCATCATTCCATTGGTACACATTATTTTAAATGGATATTAATATTTTTACAAACATTTTATTAATTTAGACGCTTTGCGGAACATATTCAACGGTATGTGTGTTGTTTAAACTTGATAGGTTTCAAGTTTTATAATTTTCACTAACTATACTTTTCAGTCACTTTAAACTTAATAAGTATAGTTAATTATATTTAGTTGAATATATAGTCGCTAATCACTTGAATTAACATTGTTTATAAATCAAATGTTTATAACTGCTTAACAATTTCTTCGGCTATATAAATTAAAATAATATTAGTAACAAATAATAATTTATATATAATAATAATTTAACTTAGATTTTATTTTCAATTGCTTCGTAAATACCTACCATCAGCGATAATCCATGATATAATATCAGTCACAATTATCTTTCTCTATATTTCTTCGTATTTTATAATAAAAGTTTTTTGTTTTGATACATATTTGCAAAAATTTACTAATAAACTTTATTATAATATAAAGTAAAATATGACTTTTTTCATTATTAGTACTTTACATATATTTAAAAAATGCATTCTATTTTTAAAAAAATTTTAATTAATAACAGGAAAACATTTGATCTTAGAAATGTGAATACTTATATCACTTTCATATCAGAAGGATTAATTTTTAACACATACAAAGAAGATTTTAACTATCTTATACAAAATATAAACTTTCATGGAATATACAATTAAGCTTGAAATAAATTCTTGTTAAAGGTGTCTATTGCAAGTGAAAATTCTTTTCAAAAAATATAACTTTTATTTTAACTATTTTTTCTTATCGGTGAGACGAATGGTATTTCTTTCACATAGAGAAAAGAGCAGTAATCAATAAAATAACATGTCAGTAAGAAAACAAATCATTAGTGACTGAGTTTTTCTTTTTAACTGCAACTTTTTGCTGGATATTTTTAGTTCAAAGCTAGTGATTTTGTTTCCTTTGCACAAAACTTAAATTTTATTCTTTGGTGTGTTTTACAAACATTTTAAGTTTCAATAAATAGTGTAACGTTTTTATCTAATTAGTACAAAAACCTAATAAATATTTTTATAAAAAGTGGTATGAAATTATCATGTGAATCTCATTTGAATAAAAAGAAAAAATACAGAATTTATTAATGCCTAAAAAATATGAATACGTACATGAAATTATATACATATGTGCATGCATTCTAACTAGAATAGTAGAGCCAACTTAAGACAAACTTTTGATACACATATCACTTCTGCTGTCAGAATAGAAAAGATATAGTATAAGATCTGTCGACAGCATTATGGAGAGAAAATTAGATGAGGATACACGTGAAATATTTAAAAAAGGTGAACAGAAGGAAATGAGTATATGTAAACTGTATGGTAATTGTCTAGAAGATTTTATTGACATGAGAATTGGAGAACGAGCAAACAAAATAAATATCTAAACACTTTATGTATCACAACTATTGCAATAACAGGAACATGTTGTCCCGCAATAGCTTATTGAAACTTATCATTTATCAGGACTAAAGTCAAAAAGCCATCAGAGGGAACTTGATGCCAAAACGTGTTTCCAATGTAACTTCAAGTAACGGGTTAATATGATAATATCGAGTGCATTCCTATTTGTAATATAAAGTTAAGAGCAGGTAAAGTCATAATTGAAACTTTAACAGTGCATACTGCGGCAGCAAACAATGTATGCTACAAAAATGTCATTTAAGAAATGTGGCTACTTAATGTCAAACCCACAACCTCATTTTTTAAATTAGGGATTTAATGTGGGGCTGCTTGACTCATTGAGTTCATGCTAATGACATGTTTTGTATCATCAGTTAAAACCTGATAATGAGATCAAAATCAGATTTTTACTTGACAAACCGGAACCCATTGATTAAATATTTTTCAGACAGTCATGAAATTTTAAATGATCCAAACAACAACACTAATATACAATAAATTGTATTTTTAGTTTATATCGTTGTCGTTTTTTTTTTTTTTTTTTTTTTTTTTTTTTTTTTTTTTTTTTTTTTTTAAATTAGAAACAAGATGCAAAAATTTACCTTTCTCACACAAGTTATCTAAACAAATTTTCACCAGAAAAAATATTCATATGCAGTTTGGAAGTAAAAAACCTGTTTGTTTTTTTTTTTTTTATTTATTTATTTATTTAAATGTCTTTCTGCACAATTTATATAAATATATTGTAGGAATTGATATCGTTAACATGAAATCGTTCAAAAATTAATCATTTACAGCCAATACACATAAAATGAAGTTTTAAATATTAGTTAAAATAAATAAATAACAAAAAATTTTAATAATATAAAAATTAAACATGTATATAAGGAATAAAAAGTAAGATCATATTGCAATAAATATACTTTAATACGTTTTATATATATTTTATATTATAGTTGTTTATTTTAGACTCTACTTGTATTTAAGAATTCGTGTAATGAAGAAGGGTTTGAGTAAAAAATTTAGCAATAGATAATTTTAACCTAATGTTTTTAATTTTAAAAATGAGTCTTCATTAACATAAGTAACTGAATGAAATCATCATAGTGCTTGAAAACTTATATTAAAGTCATTTCAATGAATTGGTATAGAATTAAAATTTTCAGATTTCAGCAAACTCAGTGGTACAAAATAGAATGCCCATATCAGTTTTCTTGACCAAGAGCCTTGGGGGCAAAGCATATGATCCAATTAAGCAGACAATCAAACCCAAAATCCCTAGTGTCTTGTTTTACAGATCCACTGAAGGAATGAAAGGCTGATTGTTCCTTGCTAGACAGATGATCAAACCTCGTTTTGAGCCATGAAAGCGCCAAGAGCTGCCACCATGACACAGGGCTTCAAATCATAGATCTTTCAACACAAAAATGTCTTTGCAACCTAAATATGTGCATTATATTCATCAATACATGCGTGAATAATAATACAATGTTTGAGAAAAAAGTCTTCGAACATTGCTTCATTTTCTTGTATATTTTCCTGCAGTTTCGTAAAATATTAATGTGACGAACAACTTTGATATACTTTTTTATTATAATTTATACATCCAGCACAAAATAGGGAAAATTATTTTAATACAATTAAAAATTAATCACCTTTTTAAAAAAAAATTAAATCTTTAAGTTTAGTCTCCTAAATGTTATTTTGAAGACAAATACTTTATTGAGAATAAAAATGATAAATATAACCTAAAACCTAAAAATATAAGAAATATTAGTACTCCCGTATAGTCCATAATAATGAATCCCTCACGCCTTGGGCATTCGAATGCGTTACTTTGAAACACATGCTACCTCTTTAAAAGAAAGCGAATTTTGTTTCCTATTGGTTTCTATACATTCCCACTTCTTGTTCCAATTCATTTATTTTTGAATATATTATACGTGAAAGTTCTATATCTTCGAATGGACAATAATTAAAGTATCGAAGGTAATATATAGTTAATTCCAAAGTATTGAGGACAAAAAGTACCAAATATTTCTTGTGGCCATATGGAAGGAATTTACACCAAATGAAAAAACATTAATATTAAAGTAACATTTGCAATCCTATTTCAGTATTTTTTTTATGTACTTACTAAAACTTGTAACTCAATTTAGAAGCGCAAAAATTAGAGGAGTAATTTAGAGGAGGTTCTTTGAAACTGAATTACTCACTAACCCTTAATCTACGCTCAAAAGTGAATTTCCAAGAAGAAAGGATTATTGTAAAACCTTACATATAAAAATAAATTCCATTGAATTTGTATGTAAAATTGAGTAATGTTATTTATTTAGTATTTTTTCTTTTATTTAAACGGAAGAAAATGTACTAATAAAATTTATTTGTAATTTTCATTTAATTAATGTGAATAATTTTCTAATGTTTAATTTAGCTTTACCTAATACTGTAAGAATTTTTGTCTTACTAAAATATATTAGTCATGGAAATAACAATTTTAAAAGAATGTAATAAAATTTTCTAAATATATTTAAATAATTATAATTTTGAAGAAAGCCTTGAAAAATAAATTAATCGTTAATCTGCGCTTTAGGTCCCCTACTCTGCCAACTTGGCGATAAATGCACCAAGCGTGATAAACCGAACGTTTTTGTACCTAATGAGCTCTTTATAGCAACCTTAACAGGAAATAATTTGCGCTTTTTAGCGCATGCTCATTAATTGGTTTTTTTCTTTTAGCATTTTTATTGGTCGTTAATTAGTTTCAGTTTGAAAAATCGGTCATTTTCATTGGTTACTAATTAGTTTAAAACCGTTAAAAATCGTATTCCATCATCGCCATGGCAACAGCGTTTTTGAAAATGCGCCAAGTACGAGAACCACAGCACACTTTCGCCAAGTTGGCAGAGTAGGGGACCTAAAGCACATTTTCACCAAATTAATAATTGAAAATTTTTTTTCTTAAATATTACTTTAGACATTATTTCTTAAAATAAAAACTACAAATATTATCAGTTGATGTTAATTTAATTACATAAACCTGAATAAAAAATCAACAAAAATTCATTTAAATGGAAAATTACATGGCATTTTGCTTTCATCATTTAGCAAAACATAAATATGATTTAAGTATCAGATATTAAGAATTTATTTCTCCCTTTGACTTCTATTATAAAATGATAATATAATTAACTACGTAAAAATACAGTTTTAATATAAATAATAATAAATCGACTATATATTTTTGTATCAAAATTAATTTTGCCTGCCCATTAATATAAACTTAAATTCAATAATATAAAAGTTTAATATGTATAATGTGGAATTTGTGTAAATTTTAAAGAAAATCCAGTTATAATATTCAATTCTTTATAAAGTTGTTTACTATCTAATTTTAATAATATAAAATAAGATCAAAAAGAGAGAGCATCTACTTGTACCAAATATCAATTTCTTAACAGTAAAATAAATTTTAGATACAGTGTTTTTATTACGAATAACATTATAGCTTAGTTTCAAAAAATAATACAAGTTTTCTTATTTTAGAAATTATGAATTGTATAGTAAAATCATTTGTAAAATAACTTAACTTTCATTTTATTAAAACAAAATTTTATTTTATTAAAATAAAAGTTAAATTATAATAGGAAATTATTAATAAAATTTTAATAATTTCATTTTATTAAAATAAAATTATTAAAACTTTATTAATAATTTCATATTATAATTTAACATTATTTTTATTAAAATAAATTTTTATTTTAATAAAATGAAATTATGAAAATATTATTATTTTATTATAATATTAAATAATTATTAAAATAATGTTATAATAAAACATAAAAAATAGTCTATTCAAAATAGGAATTAGACCATGTTTTTTCAGTTCAATTATTTCCCTCTTATCAGAGGAAAATGTTTTTAATTTCTGAAAAGAATCCGCAAAAATAGAGTTGAATGTCAACAAATGAAGCTTAGTTACATTTAAAGTGAAGGCAAAGGTCTCAATGAGCTTTTGAAAAAACTCATTCTATTGACATCCTCCATATGGAGATTTCAATGAAACATAAACAATTAAATCTATAAAGATAAATTAGAAAAGGAATAAAGTTTTATAAATTCGGTGATACTAATGATTACTGTAAAAATGTTTTATTATTAAAATGTTTAAAAGAAAAAAACTGTCTAAATAATGAAAAATGTGAAAACAAATTAAAAATTAGAATAAAAGAAATTGTATTCCAATAATGCAATTTTAATTTTTTACACGAATGATAACATTATATTAAATAATTATTTTTTAGTCATGTTATTTTCTTAATTTATTTTTTTTTCGTTCATATTTGATTTTTATATTAGAAAAACTTTTTAGATGAAATTTCATCTTTTTACAGTATTTATAAAAAAAACAATAATTTGATTTATTAATATTTACTGCGTTAAAATACTTTGCACTCTATGTATGTGCATCAATAAAATTTATAGCTAAACATAAGAATTAAAATGAATAACTGTTACTGTGAGAAGAATGCAATTAGTTTCTTAAAATGTTTGAATTCATAAATATTTGTTTATATAATAAAAAGCATTTGATATTAGTTGAGTTCGTATTCACAAAAATATTTCTAGAAAGATAAAATAACAAAGAATTGAACAAAACGAAAATTTCAAAAATTTATAATACAACATATATAAATAAACAATAATAGTAAGCCTACAAAAAATTAAAAAGGAGTAAGCAGAATAGCATAACACTTTTCAGATTTTATGCAAACTCATTGCTCCCACGTTGTCAGCGAACGTTTAATATAATACGTGAAATGGAAAAGTTATTAGTTCTGTGGAAACTATGATAATTTCGAAAAAACAACTTTCAGTTTAATTAACTATAACACTCCCTAAAAATTCAAAGATGTATCCCTGCATATACCTCAAACATCAAATCATCCAACAAAGCTGAAAAATTTGATTTGATTGTGCAACTTTGCAGCAGCTTTTTTGGACCACTGAAAAATTGTTCCATTGAATGATAAATCATACTACATGTTCTCCCAGTTGAATGGGTGAAGTTGGATATAGTGAGTGTCAAACATGCTATTTTTATTTGAATGTACTATTTCGTTCCAACTATTAAGTTTAAAAAGGTGATGGTATACTAGTTTGAGGATGTTTTTCGTTGTATGTTACATACAGGTAACTAAGCGTGTTTTTCCTTGTAAATCGAGAGCCGATGGTTAAATAAATTTTCGGATGATTGGATTATTTCTATGCATTGGGAATTGTCTGGAAATGGTTAACATTATTAAGATGAAAAAATAGCATTTCAGGTTGTAGTCTCTCTCAAACAAAGGTATTCTTATGTATAAAGTCTTTTTTTGGCCACCATTGAATACCAAACTTACCCGCACGGAAGATATGCAGGATAAATTAGATCTATGCTTACAGACGAAGGAATAACGCCGGAAATCGGCAGCTCTCAAGTCTTAATCTGAGCTCCGAATATGTAATCTGCAGCT
>JAPDSC010019098.1:39912-53121 GCA_026290005.1 Latrodectus geometricus
TGCAGCTCTCAAGTCTTAATCTGAGCTCCGAATATGTAATCTGCAGCCATTTTAGGTTGAAAATCGAAATTAATTGCAGCAAAAGGACAAAAATGCCTGTGTATCAAAAACTTTTTGAAATTATTCCTACATAAATTTCTTGTGTAATTGTAGCACAACCTGAATCATTATCCTATTACTTTCCCCTTGTACCATCATACTTTGCTGCCCAACCAGATTATAACACTTTGAGACATTCATAAATAATTAAAATATGTAAACTTTTATGTTAACAAATAAAGTATATGGTGACATAAATATGAAACTGAGTACCATACATATCTTGCTTCTTAACATCCATTTCAACCCACAAATTAATAGACAAATAAAAGTATTGTAGTTCATGCTCAAAAATATTAGCATAGCAATATTTTTGAAAAATTAGTTTTTAATTTGTTTGTTTAGAAATATAATATTGCTATTTTTAGACAAAAAAGTAATATTAAAATCATTGTAATATTCGAATGTATTTTCGATGAAATTTGAAAAATATCTTTATATTCATATGCACAAGGAGGAGCACATATCTCTAAACCAATTATTTTGTAAGATATTGATAACTTTATCTTCATAACATTCGATACAGTTATCCCGAAATTAATCTTAACCAAAAACTTCATAAATTTTACTTATTATTAAATTTACGAAGTATAAAAAATAATTTAAAATTACATTGAAACAGATTCAATGAATACAGAAGTCAAGGATTATTAGCTTTTTAATCTTACTACATACATATCGTATTTTCAATTATTTAAACTACTTATTTCACCATCTATGGGATAATTATGAGGAATAATCTACATCACTGCTAGCTTTAAATATTCTTTTCATTATTAAACAACATTTATACTCCACCGAGAGAAAAACAACACACACATTACATAATATAAAAAACACACATAACCTAAGAACAAAATAATTCTTAGAGACATCTTCAAGCAGCAGCAGAGTCTCTCGTTTTCAAGCTTATATCATCATTTTTCAGTTCGTGTTGACCGTTAGAGGGTGTTTTTCTGCTACACTTATATATTATTTTTTGTCATTTTTTTATTTGGCTTATCATCTAAAGCACCACTTTGGAGAAATTTGGAGTTTGTTTTATTTTACTTTGCTCATGAAAGTTATATGCACCGAATTTAATAGATATCCAGTAGATTATTTTAAAAGTAAAATAAAGTTTAATTGAAAAATTAAATTAAATTGTAAAAATTACTTAAATAACTTTTGTAAAATAATTTGATAGATCCGATTAGTATTTTTTTGTTTATGTACTTTATAATCTATCTTTCTCTGACTTTCTACAAAATTTCAATTGTTTTTACAAATATTCATCACATATTTTTCTACAACGTGTTGCAGAAAATATGAAATAAGTTCTATTAAAGCCATTGTCAGAATTAAGATTCGTTATATTTTAAGTTACCTCGTATAACAATTGCCTCTTCATTCTTTGTTGCAACACGTTTGAGAAACAAACAACATCTGAATAAAGAATTCTACAAAGGAGGCTTAAACATTCATGTAACAGATCGTTAGAGCCGAAATTGTATGAGTTGTTTTAGTTCTTCTACTTGAGTTACGTGCAAATTTAATGCAACAAAATCTCATTCAGCCTGCTAAATGGAGGAAAAAAGATTAGTGTGGCATTGTTAATTCCGCCAAAACATTTAAAAGGCTTGCGACGAATGACTTTAATTTTCTAAGTAAATTCATCTGACCATCGTTCCTGGCTTCATTCAATTTTTCACAAAGAATTCTGAATTAGATATAAATAAATTAAATGCCAAATTTATTACAGTTCATTACGTTGGAGTATAAAATTTTTAATTTAAAAAAACCATTAATAAAATCAAAATCATGAATTATTAAATTGTTAATACTATTACAAAAGCAGGTGTAAAAAAATTAATTTGTGACCTAGAATAGGAACTTAGAATTTTAAAAAGATATTTTACATTAAATTTTTTCATACAATGTTTTTTTTTACTTTACTTAGTTTTAATAATTACGCTCTTAAGAAATTACATTAAACTTTTCTTGCATTGAGATACTCATATTATAAAGAGAAAATAAATTTGTAAGAAAAGGTGATAAGGCTAATCTTTCAGATACACATTTGTTAATACCGTAAATTGTGGAATTATTAAGAAGTCATTGAATGAGTTATAAAAGGAAAAATAACTTCTAATCATGCAATTGCTATAAATTATATTATAAGTTAATTTTTCATTTATAATTCATAATGTAGCTTTTATGTTACTTACTTTTAATAATTACGGTATTAAAAAATTACATACAACTTTTGCTGCATCGTCATACTCATATTTTATAGAGAAAATACATTTGTAAAAAAATGTGATAAAGCTATTTTTCCAGATACACATTTTTTAATGCTGTAAATTGTGGGATTATTAAGAAGTCATTGAATGAGTTATAAAGGGGAAAATAACTTGTAATTTATAGCAATGGCATGATTATATGATGGTTTTCTATTTATAATTCATAATGTTACGTTTATGATTTATGTATTTTTATTTAAAAAATAATGTTTTCAATGTTAATTTTATGCTAAGATAGAACTTGGTAAAGTAATTAATCATGAGGACATAAACTGCATAAAAATAACTATAGAAATTAAAGCATTTTTTTCATTATTTAAGTGTGATCAAATTTTTTTATAAAAAAAGTAGCCTCTTATTTTCATATTCTAGAAAATAGAAATATTATTATATCATTATGGTCAAGAATAATAAATCATTGCTTTTTTAAGGGCATTAAAAATCTAATCTTAATTAATGATTGTTTCTGGTTAAAGCTTAAAACTTTTAAGAAATTTATTCCTATAATTATTGACTACTATTCTAATACTTGATGCATATGTATGAGTAAGTAATAATTAAAGTTTTTTGGCAAGTTTATTAAATAATAATTAGATATAGACTTCAGGACATAAATTGCATAATAATCAATTAAACTCCTTTTCTTTCTAAGCTTAAAGTTATTTAGTAAAATGTTTTGCATTTCTTTAATCTTGAATATATTTTATAATAAAATGTAAGTAATAATATAAAAAGACACATAAATTTCTTGTAGTACAATATTCGTATATATAGTACATTATAAATTTCACAATTCAAATATGAAAAAAAACTATATTAAAAATTTACAGTTTATTGCTATTAAATTTGACAAATTATAATTGTTTTCTTAAAAACTGTTTAAATATTTATAAGTAAAACAAAAAAGTAAAACTATAGGGCACCTAAATAATTTTTAAGAAGATGATTTTGAATTTTATGAACGCATAACATCCATCTAATTTAAATAGAATACCAAAATGGATAAAACTTAGAGATATGAAATTTTTAATCGAATTCTGTAAATTAAACACACTAATAGAATTACTTATTCTATGATTGTTGAATTTGTTTCAGTCAAATAATTCATTGTGAAATCAACACTATGCCCATATTGCTGTTAGCATTTTATGATTAATGATATCTTTTGAAGAATTAATTACTATTAAGGAAGTGAAATTCTATATAACTTTTTAGTAAGAAAGAAAATATGATACTTGTGTATTAAATAATAATTTCGTCGACCTTTTCCAGTTATAAAATATGTATTTCGGAATTTGCAAATTTTAATAATATTTTTCAAACTTTGAAGGAGAAAAGCCTAATAGTTTACTTATATCTTCATTATAACAAATAGATAAAACTTTATTTGTAATTTATATGGTACTAAATCGGATCATTAAACGACGTATATTTTTTCGTAGATATGATCTACGGGATCATACGTAAGTAATGTAATGCGTAAGTAATGTAATAATATGTAAATGGAAACTTTTTATAATAATATTATTCATTTTCTTTTGTCTTGTTAGATGGAATGGAAAGTTAAAAAGAAATAACTCTTAATATGTATCTAGAAATATACTATTTTTACTTGAGAAAATAATCATCTAGGATAAAAGTGTTAAAAATAACTGTCAGGGAAGATATCGGGGGTGATTTTGTGCCTTATGATGGAATAAATGATGTTGCAAATCACCCTGTACTAAGTTTTAATCGTAGAAATTTAATTACACGATTAAAATGCACACCATATAGACATTTCTGCTGACCATGGTGCAAAATAAATGTTTCAAATATCTAATAAAAAAAGTATTGTTATTTTTCTTAAGAATTAAATGAAAAATTCCAAAACCCATAGCATATTTCTAAATATTGTCTATTACAAAATAACAAACTTCAGCGATAATAAATTGCATTTTTTCATCCTACAGAACAAATCATGTTAAATACACAATGTTTTTCCTATTTTTAAAAAATAAATCCATTTTTCAAAGAAAAATGCAGTTTCTTTTAGTATTTTTACCTTTTAGGACAAACATATTTAAAAGTAATTATAGTGAATTGAAAATATTGATTGGCATTCGTTTACTTTGTATATGAAAAATAAATACAAAATACTTCAACTTATAAAACATTACGAAACCTTCATGCTAACATTTTTTCTGGACTGTTTTGGAAATCTACTTATTATGTCATATCTGTTTGCTTATTGTATTACGATATAGTTTAAAATTTTAACTTTCTCTTAAAGAATTTAATTTATTCTTTTATTGCCAAGTCATTTGGTAATTTCAGGTATCTTGAAAATCTAAACTTTGATGAAAAACTTAGATTTAGAATGTACAGCTTATTTACGGCATATTTCTCTCTTTTTATCATTTATAAAATATTGTTTGAAGAACAAATATTTAAACTGGGATTTATTTATGATTCCTTGAAATTGGCTAGTCAAAATATCCTTCACTCGAATATGAAGTATTTTATATCCATGTACAAACTTTTATACTCTATCAAAATATTCTATTATAGTTTGGGATAATTTTACATCATTGAATTTACAGGAAACTAACGAAAGCGCTTAAACAGATTTAGAAAAAAATATTTTTAATATGCTTTAAGTTGGAAGGTGATTCATTTTCAATTTAAAAAATGTTGTAACTGTTCCTACTACTTTTTGAATCTGAAAATTAGTGTTATGAATGATTTGATGTAAAATAAGTTATTTACGTATGTTTTTATCACATTTGTCTTGACAAGAGAATTTACCGTCGTACTTTCACGTCATATTAAATAAATCCTTCTAAGTAAAAAGTTTGATTTTCTATAAAAAGGGAATCGATGCTTTTTTCTTGCTTCTTTTGAAATGGAAAATATATTTTATAACTTAAATTATCATTTTAAAGTTTATCGAAGATTATTTAAAGTTTATCGATAAATGGAAATTATGAAATTCCTATTATAAACGGTCCTTATAAAGTCTTGTTTTGAAATATTGCAGATGTTTACTTTTAAATCATATCTGAATTGTGTAAACATTAAAGTTATACAAAATTTGTATTCAAGTACTACTGTCTTAATTTTTTGCTATGTCAGCAGTCTGAAAACAATATATTGCCTCATTTAAATGGTAGTCCTTTCTTAATTAGACAAAAGGTATAAAAACGTTTCCCATGAAATGAAATAAGTGAATTAATTCTAAATATTTTAAAGGTAAAATAATAATGAAAAACTGGTTTTACTCTTGTGAGAAAGTTAATTAAAATGCTAAGGAATTCTTCGAAATATATTTCATAAATCGTTTTTTGCAAAAATTAATTAAAACACATATGAAACACATATGTCAATAATTAAGTTATTTGAGAAAGTCTATCCTTTCAGGCTTCATTTGTTTGACTAAAACAATTACAAGTTCAAAACTTGCTTTACTTGTATTGATGTCTGCAATATTAATAAAAATGGTGTCAATTCTTATTTAATTGGTTATTCTAGGTACACAGAATCAAAGTTCCTTCCCAGAAATCAAGTTATGAGAATGCTTTTATTGTTTTTCTCGGAAACGTTTCTGATTCTTATTTGTCTTCGCTTTATTAAGTTTCTGTACAATATAAGTACAAGGTTTGAAAAGGTTGGATCTTTTTCTGCATTTGTTCTTATATATATATATATATATATATATATATATAAATTTATCACATATTTGAAAAAACATTATTTCAAGAACAATAGAAATGAATAACTTACAAAAAGCTCTCATTAATTTCAGCACTTAGGTAACTCAATTACTTTAAGATAAGTTTCAACGTTCTAAAGTTAATTAAACCTTTTGCTGACCATCTCATTGTAATGAAGTTTTTCAATGCACATGCCCAATAATAGCAGCCATTCAAATATGACGAATTTGTAACAGGAAACAAGAGCTAATGCATTGAATTCTGACAAAATTTCCTACAGCAAGAGCGAACATTTTCATGTAAAAGTTTAATCATATAAAATAATAACTACTAATGACCACCTGCTTCTTGTAATACATAAAGGTAAAAGATCTGTTTCCATTATTCCTCACCAAATGTTACAGAATTTATGAAAAGTTTAAGAGAAGTCATTGTATATAAGAATATTATATTTCTAAATTATGAAAATAAATGTTTTCTCATCTTAAATTCAGTATTTTCAAATATACTTAGAATGTTATTGTTGTTGTTGTCTTGTGCCAGCTAGATTGGCAATAATGGGGTGCACTGCTTCACTTTTCCAACAGAACCATAATTTAGTGTGCAGTAAGACTTCCTCAGTACATACATACATAGTTACCCGTTTATATGGTAGACAACCATTCGTAAATCATTTATACTAGGAAAGTACAAAGACTTATAAGAGAGAGAGAGAGAGAGAGTACATCCTTGCCCGAACCAGGATTGGAACCCACGACCTCTCCAACAGCAGTCAGGAACGCTGAGATATTTTAGTGTGAATACATTATGCAATATGTCCGAATTTATAAATTTATTTTACTATATTTGCCTTCTTTAATTTTAATGACATTAAATTTATATTTCAATTCGCATAAATATATTTGGAATATTAAATTAAAGCAATAAAATATTCATTTCATGTATTACAAATAAAGGCAATAATTTAAGAAACATAAATGGTAAATTGTGCATCAAATTTTCATATCATTTCATTCATAATCGTATCACATCTAATCTCACAAAAATGAACTCTTTTTTAATTATCTTCATAAATATGTAAACAACATTTAACGGTATATAATAGAAATCTTAAGTTCCAAAAATTAACTGAAATTAAATATTATATAAAATAAAATTAAGTCTGCACAATTTTATAAAAATAAACTCCTTCCTTCAGTTTAGAATTCTTTCATTCTATTGAATTAAATTTAATAAGCTTACTTATTTAATAAGTTTTAATTCAATAAGCTATTTAATATACAGCATACTATTTCTGTGCTGTATTATTTTAAGCTTATTAAAAATTGTAATTTATTTGCAAAAATTTTCCAATCCTATTGTAAATCAGAAATTTTAGAATAGATGAGGAGGGTAAAATTTTGTCTGCTAATAAATTTGACAAACACAACAAAATTTATCATAAAAAAAGTAAATCAACACGTTATATACTTAACTGGTTAATCAAACTTTAAAATGTAATAATTTCTAAATTCATGTTGACATTTACATTTAAATTTCTTTTGAAATTGGGAATATATTCTTAATGAAAATAATTTTATATTATCGTTAAAAAATTAAGAAAAAAAATTTATTTTCAATTTCAATTAACTATTATTATTAATAATCTTATTAATTTCGTTTTAAATTCAGGATTAGAAGAAAACGAAAGATAAGCAAGACGTGTAATAAACTTCGATAAAATTTTGTCAGATGATAAATTTGACAAATATGACGACAAAATTAATTATAAAAAGAATAAATCACAATTTGGTAAATATGTATATATATGTGTGTGTGTGTAATCAAACTTTAAAAATATTAATCATTTCTGAATTCATATAGAAATAATTAATTATTAATTATTAAATGAAAATAATTTTATATCATCAAAAACTTCAGAAATAAAATTTCATTTTAGAGTTAACCAAACATTTTTTGCTTATTGTTTAAATTTAAAGTAGAAATAAATGCATCAAATTTTAGTACGATTTTTTATTTTGTTTGCAGACATATTATTTTTTAATTAAAAATTAAATAAAATAATTAATGTCGTCCAAAACATAATAGTGTGATCTTATGTTCATTTAATCTAATTTCATAATTATGTCTGAAATTATTTACCAAATGTTTTACAAGAATAAATTTGCCTTAGAGAGATGAAAATAATTTTAAACATATTTTCACCTCTCTATTTACTTTAACAATATTCATGAAATAAAGTCTAATTAAATTTCTGCTGTGAATTATGTCTCAAATTGTGTTACTAAATTCATTTGAGTTTTTCAATTGAAATTTCTTACATGCATTAGAGCACATGCGCAAGGTGAGATTTGTTTATACATTTAAAGAATTTATTTGAAAGTCTTATAGAGGTAAGTATATCTTATTTATTATAAGTATATTTAATTAGATATGCTAGTTTGAAAAAAAATCAATGTAAAAGAAATGCAAGAAATTGGATCTATAAATTTGTTGAGATGTCAGAATAAATAATCTTCGATTGTTACGCATTGGGATTAAATTCGGATTTCTTAATCAGAATGGAGTGTTTGATGTCCAAGATTTTTCTACAATAAAAATGGCATTCTATGTTTCATATATTTTTAAAAAAGGTTTCTTAATATACATTTTGTTGGAATTCCTTTTCAAATGTATTTTTATTTCTAAAATATAAAATGTT
The DNA here is from genome assembly GCA_026290005.1 of Latrodectus geometricus. Lineage (NCBI taxonomy): Eukaryota > Metazoa > Arthropoda > Arachnida > Araneae > Theridiidae > Latrodectus > Latrodectus geometricus. The sequence continues at coordinate 48,687 of JAPDSC010019098.1, forward strand.
GAGTTAAACAAAAAGTTGATTTTAATCACTCAGTTTTTCCTTATAATTTAAAAATGTCATTTTTTTTTTTTTTTTTTACAATTTTAAAATAAATAGTTCTTTTTTAAATTTTAATTGAAAGTAATAAATTTCAATTAAAAAACCGAATATTTTATCTTAATTATTAAAAAATTGTTAATCTGAACAGTTGTTTAGATTTTATCAATAACATTTGATTTGAATACATACAAAGGAAATCAACAATACTATAGTCACAATTATTTGTTAAAGAAATTTTCATAAATTTAATTGAAACAGATATTCTGTTAATTGACATTACTGACTTCCTAGATGTTTAATTAATTAAACTTAATGTAAAAGAAAGGATCCTTGAACGATAAACATTAGCATCATACATAATCAGACATAATTCTTCTCATTGGTCCCTGCTAATTACGAAGACGAAGACCCACCCACTTTTGAGGTTCAAGATCATATGACTCTTTATCTAGTGAAACACTCAGTGTATCATCTAGTGTATGACATTATCTGGTGGAACATTCTCAATGTTCCACCAGACAAAGTGCAATAATTTCTACTCCTGGTAGTGGTGAAAAGGTGGATAAAGCCTTCTAGCACCCGAGCATTATAATAACAATCAGATGCGAACAAATTTGATTATTATTATTCAAAAACATCTTAATAATTTTATGCAAATTAAAAATGTGCTCGTTTCAGATAAGTACAACCATCATTAAACTCATCTCATCGGTCTAAGTCAAATTCTTCGGGTATTTTACAGAAATATCAAATTTCTAAATAATTAGGTTTTAATAAACACAATAATTTAAATCTAGTTTATATTTTTGAATTTCCAATACAAAATTCATACATGACAAGGATATATTTGGTCTAATAATTCTACATTAAAAACAATTCTTTTGATTACAATAGAAATATTAGCTACCATTTTATGGTTACAATAAAACTCAAACAATCTTACAAAATCAATTTTTTTTTCTTAAAATCAAAACTTTTTTTCTGTACTAAAGAACTGGCATGTAATTTGAAATAGTATGCTCACTTCTAAAATTTTTATAGTGTGATTAAAAAATTTTCAAAAAAACAAGATTGTGTAGAAAACCTCTTAAATATAATTTTTTTTTTGTTTTTCTATTCTTATTGTTTTTTATTGAAATATAATTATGATGTTTTCTGCCTATTTTTGGACCGAAGTGATTTTGAAGCTATTTAAATAGTTGGTCATTCATTTTGGTCACTATCAAATTCTGGCCACTTGTATCAAATCACTGTTATCTATTAGCTTGAGTCAAATAATCTTTTAATTTATTTGATATAAATATGACATATGGCTTTAATTATTATTACGACTGAATCATCTGCTCTGGAGTAGGAAGAGAAGAGTTATATATTAAAATAACTATAATAGATCGGAACTAAATAGTGAAAATTTTATAGCTATGTTTTGATTTTATCTGTTTTCTCAATCTTTTCGATATAAAATTTGACAAAGATATATTTGATCTTACAATTCCATACTAAAATCTAGTCCTTTTATAATAATAGAAATTTTGGCTAAAAAAATTAAAATTTTCTTTTATAATAAACTTTTTCCTTTAATAAATAACTGGCATATTATTTGAAATAGTATACTCTCTTCTAAAATTTTTCTAATGATTCATAAATTTTTAGAGAAACACGATTGCTTAGAAAACCGCTTAAATAATTTTTTACTGTTTTTCTATTTATACGGTTTTTTATGAAATATAATATTGAAAAATTTATATTACGATGCATATTTTACTTTGTATAGACATGAAATTGAGGAACATGGCTTGTTATATACAATGCAATGAATATCAATTCAGTAGTAAATTGATAATTCCAGTGTAAGTGTCTAGAAACAAACCAATAAGTGATAAAATATGTACGAAATAATCTCAGAATAAAACTATTGTTGAAAGAACTAGAAAGTTATTAAATCCATTTCTCAATATGATCAATCACAATATCGCAATCACAAAAAGATAATCAATCAGATTAAATTACAACAGTTTTTAATGGCAATCAACATGAAGGGAGAAGAAAATAGCTTTATCTCTTTTGCCACAAGAAAAGACCCCATTACAAATCATTTTGATATTTTTGCTTGAAAAGAAATTACAAGTTTGCACATTCTATATTCTCAAAAGAAACTATCTGTATGTTATCCACGCATGCGATAAAGTGATTACCAGGGAAAAAAGAATCGTAGGTTGACAAACAAAGCTGAGTGAATCTAAATGTATCAAGTATTTCATAGCGATCCTAAAATAGAGGGAGAAGAGAAAATAATTTTATCTTCTTCCTCTATTTTATTACTAAGACAGTATATGTTTTTCAAAAATAAGAAGCAAGATTTTAGTCTTAAAAGTTTGCAACATAAACTACATGCATCGAAATTTGGAAAGCCTTTGAAATTATTGTTTTAATAGTTTTAAGAAGTGATGATGACGATTGCAAAAATAAACAATCCAATAGATGTCGTCTAATAAATCATTTCTCATTTAAATGTGGATAATATTACCCAGGTAACAATTATACAGCATCAAGGTACTGTAACAGACCAATAACTATAGCAGATCATTCTCATATGCCTCAACAAAGATAAATTATTTAGACACTATCGTGAATGCTGTATCTCAGTGGTCATTACTCTTTTGCCACCTCACTTAATCCAAAATAAAAAAACTGGATATTCGGTTATTCAAGTTATTTAACCATCACATATCATTCTTAGTACCAATTGATACATAAATGGGTGTATTCACCAAACACGTGTTAACTTGAGTGTAGCCTAACTCGGATATAACTCAACTCTAGCATGACTTACCGATTCTTATTCACGAAGCTTGTAAATCCACGTGTAAAACAACTTAACCGAACACGACATGTAAGACGGCTTCTGATTGGCTAGCAAAAAATGTAAACAAAGCTTCGTATCGAGCGGGAAAGTGTTTCATCAAGATGGACAAAAGACTAAATTTTACACCATTAGAAATTGCGACACTAATAACTAAAAAATTTCAAAATCATTTTGCCTACTTTCATACACACATCTCTTTCTTCTTTCCATTAATTCAAGATTTTGCAACCTTGCACATCAATGTCAACAAACATATCGCTTAAGTCCACCATTGTTTGCTGATTCGGCGCTAACACTCTGATATCGTAGGGTTATTCTAAGGATCCATATAGGCGAGTTAATCGCTGTTTTTGTCATGGTGAATAACGTTCCATGACTTAACTTGCCCTTTACCCTGAAACCTCGTTTAACTCTATTTGTTGAATACAGCCGAAAGAGATATTCACATAGCTCTATCATACTGACATCGTAAAAATGATTGAGATAAAATAGTTTATTTTTGTGACTGGTGAACTAGTATTTATAGATGTAGTAGCTAGTGTGGGTGGATTGAGTTAGAAAACAATTTCTTTCCATTTTATGCTGTCTTTAAGGATTATTAACTGAAATTTCCTTTTTATCACCAATGATGCTGAGCTATACAAAGCTCATGCTGTTAATGACCTTATAAAAAGTGAATTATAAATTAAAATAAATTTCCCATAAAGATATTTCCCTTTAATGAAATGAAAGATGTAAGATATTTTCTAAGTAGATATAATTTGGCAGGATTAATGTCGTTATAGGTAAAATAATTTCATCTGTATGTTTGAATAGATTTGCTAATATAAAATTATTAATTACTCTTTATATGTGACTTAAGATTGAATACGTCTAAATTATTGAGTTCTAGTTGAACTAGTCTTTATAGATGTAGTAGCTAGTGTGAGTGAATTGAATTAGAAAACTATTCCTCCCTTTTATACTGTCTTTAAATATTATTAGTTGAAATTTCCTTTTTATCAGCAATGATGCTGAGCTACACAAAGCTCATGCTGTTAATTAGTTTATAAGAGTGAAAAAAATTAAAATAAATTTTCAATAAAGATATTTCCCTTTAATGAAATGAAAGATAGATTAAAGATATGAATGAAAGAATAAAGATATCCTGGATAAATGTATTTTGGCAAGATTAATGTCGTTATAGGTAAAATATTTTCATCTGTGTACTTGAAAAGATTTGCTAATATAGAATTATTAACTACTCTTTATATGTGATTTAAGACTTGAATACTACTAAATTATTGAGTCCATTTGATCAAATCAACAAATAATTCATTGAAATCATTGAGAAGTGTTTACTTACGAAAAACATTTCAGTTTCAATATTTCATAAATTTGCTTGTGAGTTAAGTAAATTTACATGAATAAATGGATAATCATACGTGCTATTTCCCTGTTTTCTTTTTCAAATCACAAGGAAGTAGATTAAAACAATACCAAATATTTGGGAGTCAAGCCCTTAAATATCATAACTAAGAAAAATATTTA
>JAPDSC010019101.1:0-19234 GCA_026290005.1 Latrodectus geometricus
GAGGATCAGATTACAGTTTTAATCATAGAACATCAAATTGGACATAAATCATCATTTCCTCGTTGAAGTGTACATCCTGGTCAAGTACTCTAACCACAATGCAAGGAATTACGCATCCTGTAAGTTTAAAATTAAATAGCTTTTCAGAATTGAGTCTTTGAACGACGAAGATAAATATATTAAATACTTAAACTGCAAAAAAATATTTCTGAATTAAACTTGAAATTATTTAGTTACATCCAATAAAATTTAATTACATCATATATTTTGAATAATAAATTATGGCTGAATAAAATATTTTTAACTCAGATCATAATTTTATGTGATCATTGAATATCATTCTAATGGCTCTCCATTCTTTATGTAATTCATAAAACTTAATTACTTTGGTAAACAGCAACTGTAGAACTTGTAGAAATTTTATACATAGTTTAGCACATTAAAATTTACACTATACTTATAAAAGTCGCATATCAAACAGAGTAAAATGTACATATGTTTAGTTTTTAATATTAATTTTTCCTCGACTATAAGCACACATAATGTTTTCCTATATTGTTACAATACCAAATAAGTACGATCGTAATTCCATTTATTGTCTTCTTGTGGAACCAATATTTCTGTTAATGCAAGTATCTTTCAAACACTATATTATAAAATTTATATCTGTACATGACAGGGAATGTCAAATTTTAAAGTAAGATTTAAACTGAAATAAAAAAAACAAAACTCGTTGCTATCGCATTTAAAAGTATAGGAACACAAAGGATCAGAGTTTTTTTTTATCATTTAAATCAGATAAATAACACAGATTCATGATTTCCTCTGCGTTTATACTCGTATCAGAATCAGACAACACAGAGCGCTCTAACCACAATACAACTTGGTCCGCAGCATTTAACTATAATATTAAATAATTACATTAAACTTGAAATTAACTGTATAATATATTTATAAAAATTAAGCTTAAAAATATTTATTCAATTATCAGTAAATAAAAAGAAAAATTTATCAAAAATACTGCCAAATTTCAATTTTGATGAAAAAAAAAAGTAATAAAAATGTTTTCCCATTTTTATAGAACTAGTAAGAGCCATCGTATTCAGTAAATATCTTTTGTGGAAACGATATTTCTGATAATACAAATATTTTTCATACATTTGTATTATAAATTTTAAAGTACTTGAAAAAATATGTAATATTTTAATATAAGATTTAAATTTAAAAAAAATCTCGCTGCTCTCACGTTTGAATGTATAGGAATAAAATGGATCAGAAATAATTTTTGATCATATAAATCAGATTAAGGATATAGATTCATCATTTCCTCTGTGTATTCACTCGTATCAGATTAGTCAAACAACGCAGAGCGATCTAACCACAATACAATTTCATGTGCAATATCTTATCTACAATATTCAATAATTACAATAAACTGGAAGTTATCTATTTAATATATTTATTAAATTTATGCTGAAAAGTATTTATTCGATTATCAAGAAGTAAACAATAAACGAAATTATCAATAGAAATACTGCAAAATTTCAGTTTTGATAGAAAAAAACAGTAATAACAATGTTTTCTCATATTTTTACAGCACCAGATAAGAGCGACCAAAACTCCATATAATGTCTTCTTATGGAACCGATATTTATGATAATGCAAGTGTCTTTCAAACACTATATTATAAAATTTATCTCTGTACATGAAAGGGAATTTCAAATTTTAAAGTAAGATTTATACTAAAATTTAAAAAAATATATCTTTGCTATCGCATTTAAAAGTACAGGAACACAAAGGATCAGAAATTATTTTTGATCATATAAATCAGATAGAAGACACGGATTCATCATTTCCTCTAAGTATTTACTCGTATCAGACAACACAGAGCGCTCTAACCACAATACAATTTCGTGCGCAGCGTTTAATTATAATATTAAATAGTTACATTAAACTTGAAATTAACTATATATAATATATTTATAAAAATTAAACTTAAAAATATTTATTCAATTATCAGAAAATAAAAATAAAAATTTATCAAAAATGATTCCAAATTTCAATTTTGATTAAAAAAAAAGTAGTTACAAATTTTTCCCATTTTTATAGCACCAAGTAAGAGCGATCGTATATCTGTTACTGTCTTTTGTGGAACTGATATTTCTGATGATACAAATATCTTTCCTACATTATATTATAAATTTTATAGTACATGAAAGAAAATGTCATATTTTAATGTAAAAAATCTCTTGCTCTCGTGTTTGAAAGTATAGGAATACAAGGAATCAGAAAACATTTTTCATCATATAAATCAGAATAGGGAAACAGATTCATCTTTTCCTCTGCGTTTTCTTTAGTATCAGATTCAAACTAGTCAAGCAACGCAGAGCGTTCTAACCACAATACAAATAAGTGCACAGCTGCTTGTCTATAATATTAAATAATTACATTAAATTTGAAATTATATGTGTAATATATTTATAAAAATCAAGTTCAAAAATAAATATTAAATGGCACACCTGAAAAGAAGTAACAGTAAGAAATTATCAATAAAATTACAGCAAAACTTCAGTTTTGTTAAAAAGTAAAAACAATATTATCCAATTTTGTTATAGTACCCAATAACTGTAATCGTAATTCATTTTAATGTTTTCTAATGGAACCGGTATTACTGATGATGAAAATGCCTTTCAAACACTATAGTATAAACAATAATTCTGAATTTAAGAGATAAATGTATTTTTTAATGTATTCTTGTGGCACAGATATTTCTGGTGATGCAATATTTTTCGATTTTATTTTTTGCTGTATTGTAAATAATTTTACTGTCCTTGAACTAAAATACGATTTTTTAAAATAAAATAAGTTGCAATTAAAAAAAAACAATACTTACGCATTTTAGAGCTTAGTGATATAGATAGTCAAAAATTGTCTTCGATCATACAAATCAGAAATTCTTCCATTCATCATTTCCTCTACGATTTCACTTTTAACAAATTCAGTCGACTCAAATATGGCTCAATACTCTAATCACAATGAAACTTCTTTTATGGCTTCAAAACTAAAAAATAAAAATTTTACTATGAAATAAATATTAAACAAAATGTTTATATAAATCAACCCACAAGAGCAATATTTAGTGAAAGTACACACACCCAAACAGTTAGTGAGAAACGAACATATCAATGTATAAAGAGTAAATTATCAGTTTTGAAATACTAAACTGAAACAGTATTAACAAAATTTTTCTATATTTTATTCATCAAATAATGGCAATATATCACTTTTATTTAATATCTTCTTGTTTCACAGATATTTCCAATGGTGAAATATTTGTTGTAGAATAAATAATTTTACTGTCCTTGAAAAAAATATGATTTACAAAACTAAAATATACATTGCAATTTAAAAAAAACAAAGTTTACACATTTTAGTGCCCAGTGATACAGAGGATCAGAAATTATTTTTGATCATATAATTCAAAAAGCTATGTATTCATTCATCATTTCTTCAGAGATTTCACAAGTAACATTTCCAGTCATATCAGGCATAGCTGAGTGCTCTGACCACTAGACAACTTATTGCGCAATTTCAGTAGCAAAAAAAATAAGTAATTAATAAGTTGTCGAAATAAAATGATAATTTTTTTAATATTAACGTAAGCAATTTTTAGTGAATGTACACACATATTGTTTATTAAAAAATAACATTTTACTCTATGAGCATTAATATTATAAATGCACTAACTAGGTATTACGAATATATATATATATATATATATATATATATATATATATATAATATAAATAATGTTACAAATTGAAGAAATATCATAGAATAAAATCACTAGAGCACTTTAACCACAATACAATTTGTTGAGCAACATCTTAGTTACAATATTAAATAATTAAATTAATTATATAGATATATATATATACGCTGAGCACTATAACAACAGTATGCCCGGCTTCTTAACTATGAAATTTCATATTTAGTATATAACTAAAATTTATATAACTATATATTTATAAAAATCAACCAGTGATAATATCTTACAAGCTGACAGAGTTATAATATTGAGTGACACGAGAGCAAGGGGAAATTTCCATTTTCGAAAAAGTACTCACAAAAAATATACAAGCTTTTCTCATTATATATATATATATATATATATATATATATATATATATATATATATATATATATATATATTCCCAAAACCATTGTTAAATAGAGTATAAAATACTTATATATCTGCACTTCGCTTTGCGTCTTAAATAGTGTCAGAATCTTTGGGGTTAAGCGACACTGAGCAAATTAACCCCATTACAATTTCGTGCATGGCTTCTTAACTATAAAAAATATTTAGTAAAAATTAGAAATTAATTAAGTACACATAAAAACAGTTAATAAAAACACTAAAATATCTGCAAATAACACACAAGAAATCAGATTTGAAAAACTGAAGCAAAAGCAATATTAATGCTTTACTATATTATAGCATGAAATAAGTGTCAAATTAATTTTATTTTAATATGTTTTTTTGTAACAATATTTCTGATATTCTGGTCTATAAAATTAAATAAATAATAAAATTCATTCAATTTGTATTCATTAAATTCAACACGAGTAATATTTAGTGAAAGTTCTTATAGATATTTACCGAAAAACAAAAATGTCAATAGAATACAAAATAAATTGAAGGCTTCAAAATGTATACTTAAAAAAAATCAAGAGCAACGTTTTGCCATTTTAATAAATGAAACAAACGAGATGTCTATTTCATTCAATGTGCTTTTATAAAACCCATATTTCTGATGGTAATATATCTTTCCACATTATAAAATAAATAATAACTCTGTACATGCAAGAAAATGTTATTTAAGTAAGATTTAAATTGAAGTTAAAAAAAACCTAGCTTTTTAATGCATATGGATACAGAGGATAAGAAATTATTTTTCATCATATAAATCAGAGTGGTCACTTAGATTCATCATCTCCTCTGCGTTTTCTATCGTGTTAGCTTCAGACGAGACAGGCAATACAGAGCGCTATAACCACAATGCAATTTCTTGCACGACTTCTTAGCACTGCAATTAAATAATTAGTATAAAGCTGAAATTAAGCAATATATTTTTAAAAATCCACATGTGAGCACTATTTAAACAGATACAGTAAAAATAGAAAATGTGGAAAATTCCAGTTTGTAAAAACTATTAAAATGTTTTCTCTTTTTCTTTAAAAAATAAATATATATTCCCAAAAGCATTGTTAAGTTTCGTACGAATTCCAAAAATATGTGATATTAATCCATCGCTTTGCTTTCGAACTCGTGTCAGCATCTTTCTAGCTAAACGATACGGAGCACTCTAACCACATTTCACTTTCGTTCACGGCGTTTAAATATGAAATTAAACATTTAATAAAATATAAAAATTAATTAATATTTTTAGAAATATCAAAAGCAATATTTAAAGAAAGTGTACACGTAAACAGTTAATAAAATATTAAATATCAAACAGAAATCGTGCAGAAATTTCAGATTTGGAAAACTAAAATAAAAGTAATAACAATGTTTTCCTATTTTTATAGCATCAAATAAGTGACATGTTAATTTCATTTAATATTTTCTTTTTCTATCGATATTTCTGTTATATTTGTCTATAAATATAAATAATTAGTATTTAGTAAAATTTAAGCAACATATTTTCGATAAATTCAACACGAGTAATATTTAGTGAAATTGTACTTACACATTAAGTAAAGAACGATAATATCAATAGAATACGAAAAAATTGTAACTATATGATATTTCTTATATTCATTTTAATAAAATAAAATAATAAAGATGAAGTTAAATTTAAGTAATATAATATTAGAATATTCAATGCCAATAATATTTAGTGGTGGACCTGTACCTACATATTTAGTAAAGAACGAAATTATCAATAGAATACGAAAAAATTGCAGGTATGAAAAAGTACCCTGAAAAGAAGAATATTTTGCCATTTTCTCTAACACCAAATAAGGGGGATATCAATATTATACGATGTTATTATATGAAACCAATATTTTTTATTATACTCTAACTTTCGATATGTATAGTATAAATATCCTGTACATGAATAGTCGTTTTTTTAAGGTAAGATTTAAATTAAAAGAAAAACACACTGCTATCGCATTTTTATCTATAGGGATACAGAATATCAGAAATTATTTTTGACCATATAAATCTGAAACAAAGAAGACATTCATCATTTTCTCTGGATATTCAAAAACATCAGCATCAGTGTAATCATGCAACACAAAGCACTTTAACCGCAATTCAATTTTACGTGCGGGGCATCAAAACTAAAAAATTTAAAATTATTAATATCAAAACGAAAAATTTAAAATTATTCAAAATGCTTATAAAAACAAAAAGCAATATTTAGTGATAGTACACACATAAACAGTAAATAAAAACACTAATAAATCTACAGATAACTGACAAAAATTCACATTTGAAAAATAATAACAATGTTTTCCCATTTTCGGAGCATCAAATAAGTTTCGTGTTAAGCTCATTTAATGTGTTATTTTGGCAATGATATTTCTTATATTCATTTCCATGAAATCAAATAATAAAGATGGAGTTGAATTTAAGTAATATATTAATAGAATTCAACACGAGTAATATTTATAAATAACGACAATATCAATAGAAAACGAACAAAATTGCAGGTATGAAAAAGTATACTGAAAATAATAAGAGCAATATTTTGACATTATATTATTGCTCCGAATAAGTGTTATATGAATTTAATATAAAGACTTTATAAACCGATATTTCTCATGGTACAATATAAATCGATTTATATAGTATAAATATGAATTCTGTACATGTGAAAGAAAATGTCATTTTTTAAAGTGAGATTTAAATTGAAATTAAAAAAAGAACATTGCTCTCGCATTTGTAATTGAAATTAAAAAAAGAACATTGCATAGCTCATACGTAGTGATAGAGAGGATCAGAACTTATTTTCGATCATATAAATCAGAGTGGTCACTTAGATTCATCGCCTCTTCTGTTTTTCTCTCGTGTTAGCTTCAGACGAGACAGACAATACAGAGCGCTCTAACCTCAATGCAACTTCATGCACGGCTTCTAAACACTGAAATTAAATAATTAGTATAAAGTTAAAATTAAGCTATATATTTATAAAAATCCACATCTGAGCAATATTTAAGCAGACACAATAAAAACAGAAAATGTGGAAAATTCCAGTTTGTGAAAACTATTCAAATAATTTCTATTTTTCTTTAAAAAATTATATATATTCCCAAAAGCATTGTTAAATATCGTACGAAATCCAAAACGAAGTGATATTAATCCACCGCTCTGCTTTCTAACTCCTATCAGCATCTTTCTTGTTAAACGTTACTGAGCACTTAAACCACAATACAATTTCGTTCGTTACGGCGTTTATATAAGAAATTAAATATTTAGTAAAACATAAAAAATGATTAATATTTTTAGAAATATCAAAAGCAATATATAATGAAAGTGCTCACATAAACAGTTAATAAAATATTAAATATCAAACAGAAATCCTGCAAGATTTCAGATTTTAAAAACTACAGTAAAAGTAGTAACAATGTTTTCCTATTTTTAAAGCATCAAATAAGTGACATTTTTAATACATTTAATGTTTTCTTTTGCTACCGATATTTCGGATATTTTTGTCTATAAATATCAATAATTAGTATGGAGTAAAATTTAAGCAATAAATATTCGATATATTCAACACGAGTAAAATTAAGTGAAACTGTACCGACACATTAAGGATATATCGATAATATCAATAGAATACGAAAAAATTGAATCTATGAAAAAGTATACTGAAAAGTATTAAGAAGAATTTTTTTGCAATTTTCTACAAAACCAAATAAGGGGGATATCAATATTATACAATGTTATTATATGAAACCGATATTTGTTATTATACTATACCTTTCGATTTGTATAATATAAATATTTATTCTGTACATGAAAGAATATGTCATTTTAAAGTAAAATTTAAATTTAAAAAAAGAACATTCCTTTCGCATTTTAATCTAGAAGGATGCACAAAATTAGAAATTATTTTTGACCTTATAAATCAAAAAAATGGAAGATATTCACCGTTTTTTCTGGATTTTCTATCACATTAGATTCAGACGAAACAGGCATCACAGAGCACTTGAACGACTATACAATTTTATGTGCGCAGCATAATAACTAATAAATTAAATACTTAGTAAAAATTAAAAATCATTCAGAATACTATAAAAACCAAAATTAATATTTAACGATAGTACCCACATAAACAGTTAATAAAAGTACTAATATATCTACAGATAACTCACAAGATTTCAGATTTGAAAAACTAAAGCAAAAGAATTCCTATTTTTGTAGCATCAAATAAATTTCTTGTTAACTTCATTTAACGTTTTATTTTGGTAAAGATATTTCTGATATTTATTTCTATAAAATCAAATAACAAAGATGGAGTTAAGTTTTAGTAATATATTAATGGAATTCAACACGAGTAATATTTAGTTAAAGTGCTGCTAGAGATTTTGTAAATAACGACAATATCAATAGAAAAAGATCAATATTGCAGGTATGGAAAAGTATACTGAAAAAAATAAAGGGCAATTATTTGTTATTTTTTATAGCACCAAACAAGTGGGAAATCAATTTCATACAATGACTTTTGAAACCGATATTTCTGATGGTATATATCAATCGATTTATATAGTATGCATATTAGTTCTGTATATGTGAAAGAAAATGAAATTTTTTAAAGTAAGATTTAAATAGAAATTAGAACATTGCTGTCACATTTTAATCTAGAGGAATACAGAGGAACAGAAATCATTTTTGAACATATATAAATCGTAAACCACTCAGAAATTTATCATTTCCCCTGTGTCTTCAGTCGTAACCTTTTCAGACGAATCAGCCAACAGAGGGTGCTCTAAGCACTATACAATTTCGTGCGCAGAATCTTAACTTTGATATTAAATAATTACAATAAAGTTGAAATATTATATGCATAATATATTTATAAGAGTCTAGTTGAAAAATATTTATTCAACTCAATATTACAACAGGAAGTACAAAAAACGAAATTATCAATAAAAATACAACAAAATTAATAAAAAAGTTATAAAAAAAAAGTTTTCTTATTTTGTTATATCACCAAATAAGCGCAATCGTAATTTCATTCAATGTTTTTTGTGGAACCAATATTTCTGATGATGCAAGTATCTTTTAAACAATATAAGATAAATATTAGATTTGTACATGAGAAACAAAGATATTTTTTAGAGTAAAATTTATGTTGAACTTATAAAAACAACACTTTGCTCTCGTATTTTAATGTATAGTGAAGCAGAAGGCCAGAAATTATTTGTAATTATTTAAATCAGATCGACACACCTTCACCATTTGCTCTGCGTTTTCACTCATAACAGCTTCGGTCGAGTCAAGCAACACAGTGCGTTATAACCACTACACAAATTATTGCACGGTTTCTTGACTGTAAAATTAAATATTCAGAATAAATTAGGATATTTCAATTTATTTATAAAAACCATAACAATATTTGATGAAAGTACACATATAAGGAATTAATAAAAGACTAAAATTTTGATGAAAAAGCAAAGGGTTTCAGATTTGAAAATCTCAACTGAAACAAAATTAATAACAACTTTTCCTAATTTTTTATTGCATCTAAGAATTTCCTATTATATGCATTTAATGTGTTCTTTTCCTACTTATATATCTGATATTCTTGTTTTTAAAACTAAATCATTAGTATAGAGTAAAATTTAAGCACTATATTAATAGAAGTCAACACGAGTAATATTTAATAAAAGTACCCCTAGTTATTTAGTAAATAACAAGAATTCCAATAGAAAATTAACAAAACTGCATGTTTGAAAAGCATACTGGAAAAAAATTATAAGAAAAATATTTTGTCATTTTGATAGCACCTAATAAGTGGGATGTAAATATCCTGCAATGTCCTTATAAGAAACCCATATTTCTGATCCTACTATATCTTTCGGTATGTAAAGTACAAATGTTAATTCTGTACAAGAAAGAAAATATCAATTTTTATTATTATTTAATTTACATTAAGATATATATATATTGAAGTTTTAAAAAGAACACATCACAATTGTGTTTTAATGTATATGGAGGATCAGAAATGTTTTTTGATCATATAATCAGAATAGGGGCGTAGGTTCATAATTTTCTCTGCGTTTTTACTCGTATCAGTTTCAGACGAGTCAGGCAACACAAAGCTCTCTAACCACACTACAACTCAGAGCGCAGAAACTTAACTATAGTATTAAATAATTACATGAAAGTTGATATCATATACATAATATATTTAATAAAATCAAGCTGAAAAATATTGAATAAATTCCACACATAAACAGTAAGTAAAAGAAAAATGAATTTATCAACAGAAATAGAGCAATGTTTCAGTTTTGTTGTTGTTGTCGTGTGCCAGCCAGGCTGGCAATATGGGGTGTGCTGCTCAACTTTTCCAACTGAACCATATTTGGTAAGTAGTTCGACTTCCTCAGTACACACATGTCATAGGTACTCGTTTATAGGTTAGGCAACCATTCACACACACAAAGAAAGGACAAAGACAAAAAAGGGAAAGTACATCCATGCCCGAGCCAGGATTCGAACCCAGGTCCCACCTATCTGTAGTCAGGTACGCTAACCACTAGACAGGTTGGGCGACTTTTAGATTAGTTAAAAAAAAAGTAATAATAATGTTTTTTGCCATTTTGTTATAGCACCAACTATAAGCTTCGTATTCATTTTATTTCTTCTCGTGGCACTTTGCTTGATTTATTTCTGTGTTGATACTAAAATCTTTCGATTACTCCTTTCATCCATTCCTCGAAGTTTCTACTGGTTTAATAGCCGCTTTGTGTACTCAGCCAACACCTCCTAGAGTAGAAAGCCTCTGCAGTGAAAGGATGAGTCATGCTCTGGAGGCGGACTCGAAATTCCCTTACTCTTTTAAGAGGAGTTTTTTTATTCACTTGAATGGGAAAACCCTCTGGTCTTAAAAAGATTTTCACTTCGTTTTAATTAAAAACACAGTGAAGGAGGAAGAAATTTTTTTTATGAATGGAAAATGAATTTACTGTACAAGAAACATTAAGAAATTATTTACAAAATGAGCTTACTTTACTATGTAATGTTATCTTATGACATAAAATCCTTAATTTAAACATATTAAATTTATATTTTTTCACACCTGTCAATTTTAGAATTTTGCAAGAATTTATATAAAATTTTTTTTGACATTTCTTGTATATTTGACACATCAATATTTTTACAGAGTTTAAAATTCATCATTCTGATAATGATTTTTACATTTGTTTAGAATTTTCTAAATTCATTAATATTTTCTTCGTTATTAGTAAATTGATATCTAAGGATTTTTATTCTCGTAATTTCAATTTCATAGAAAAATATTTTTTAAATAATTATTTGTAGCAATTTAAAGTAATGTGTACATGGAAATTTCTATTATTTGATAAGCTATTCAAAATTAATAAGTAATTTAAAAAATGAGAATTTTATTATATGAATAGATATTTATAGACAAGTATATATTATTGACACAAACAACTTTTGAAAGTTTAAATTTAACTTTTATAATTCATATCCTGGTAAATATTTCTAAAATTTATATATCACCTTAACATGTTTTGAAAATAATTTGATAATGTAAACAACAGGAAATTTAATTTAATATTTTACACAGTAAATAAACAAGGAAATATATGGCAAAAAATTTTTTTATTGAAAACAATAGATTTTACAATATTTCAAATACATAACACAAAATAATTTTTTAAATATTTCTAAATTTCTGTTTTTGTCTTATTACATTTATTTTTTATCAGATCATCATTAACTTTCTTACAATAATCTTTTAATAAAGTATTGGTTGAAGCATACACAATAATTTTCATAATATTATATACTTCATGTTTACAACAACAGTCAAACTGAAAATAAATTTCTAATAATCTAAGATTATATAATGTTATGTTGCATGCAAGGGACCTCTGATTTTTACATTGCATAAACTGTTTTTTAAATTCTTGTGACAATAGTTTAACAATTACACAATAATTAATTTTTATAATTTTTACTGTTTCACTAATTTTTAATTTTTACTGTTTAAAACCAATATTTTCCAGTCCAATTATTATTTTTAATAAGAATGCATGCAGCAAAAAAAAATTTATAAAAATGAGGCTATATGGAGTATAGCAAAGCACAAAGGATTAAAAAATCAGGAGAATATCTCCGATGATGCTTCGAATTTTGTAATAATAAAATTTGTTCTTTGATAAAATCCAGTAAATTTTTGTTATCCGTATAGACATTTTTTAAGTCATCAATGATATGTGCAAGTAAATTAAGTTAATAATCTTTTTTCTTTTGTCATCAACAATACCTTTTTCAATAGATTTTAAAATATCAAGTTTAACATTAATGTTGTTGATAGGCATTGGAAAAGTATAATTATCTAATTTGTCAAGTTTAACAGTTTTAATTGTACTTACCACACATAAAGATTTGTCTATGGTGACAGCTGCTTCTAATACTGGACATGAGACAGATGTTACAAATAAAAACATGACAAAATTATCATTTTGTAAGATATTCCTGTTAGAATCGATGATAAAATTTTCTAAACAGTTCTTTAGTTCATCAAAGGAATTAAAACAAAATTTCTTTTCGTGTGACTCTTTAGTCGTAAGGCTTTCTTAAATAGTGGCACATAAATTTTTATTTTCCAGTCTCAATTTTTTGAAATCGGGCTCCTCTCTATGGCTTTTTAACGTAGAAAGATAAGCAGGACAATTCGGAAACTTGGATAGAACAGCACTGGCTTTTAATTTGGGATGAGGTAGAGAAACACTAATTTTTTTTCCAGATTTTTCATCATATATCTCCGACAGCCTCTGAATGTCCGTTTCCATGAAATGAGCTTCACAAATCTATGGAACAAGAAATAATATGAGAAAAAATATCCAAAATTTGTCATTTCATTCATTTACAAGAAGTTAATACAGTATTTCAATTAGAAGATAAAAGGTTGCTTAACAAATTATTTTGTATTTAAAGAATTCGAAAAATTATTAATTTTCAATTAATTTAGTAAAATTCTTTAATTTATTAAATTTTTATTTAAGTAAATTCAGTTTAAGGATGTAAAATGTATTTTTTCGAATAATGTCATAAATCGTTTCTAGTCATAAAATAAATAATACACGTTGCAGATTGATAAGTCAATGTGAAATCAAATAGAAAATTTTTATTACAATTCTACTTACGTATGCTATTACAAATTCTACTACTTATTACATAAAAGAAATTTGCAGTTATTTCTTATAAATTGTTGACAGATGAATATTTTAACTTACGCAGTTATAAACTATTTAAAATAAAATAGGAATATTTAATCATTTGACACAAAAATGTTTGTTAAATTGTTACATTAAATTAATTTAAAAAATTAAGACCACAATTATAAAATTTTAATTCTATTAAACAGACCATATGGATATCAAATCATTCAAATATCTGCATTAAAAATATTTTCAATTTTTATTTTAAAATATAATTTACTTTCATAATTTAACGAAAGATGCAACTTTAATATTAAAAATACAATTGAAACTAGAAAAATCTAATGTTACTACATGGTAAATAAGCATGTTTTAAATGTTTTGTTTGTATATATGACACTTATTTAAAACAAATTTTACTTTTAAAACACTTAGAAACGTTAAAGTTATACACGAATAGTTATAACTATTTATATTAGAAAAAATAAGCAAATAACTTACCCTGGAATTTTTAGTAACATTCAAGTTTTCTTGAGGAATGACTTAAAGACATTTGTAAAGCACTTCCTTTTCTTTAGGAAATCGAAATACGCTTATTTTTTTAGTTTTGTCGTAATTACCACGACAATTAACCCCTGAACATTTGTAGGGCATGATGACAATAATATCACTTGAAACTATAAAAGAAATATATTACAGACATAAAGCAACTACACAAATTCACGAGTAAAATGGCGACACTAGAATTGAAACGGGTTCAAGCAACAACAGCTTCGCCTCCAGAGCATGAGTCATACAGAAGGGGAGATAGTGGTGCTACGGCTTTCACTCTAGGAGGTGTTGACTCAGCCCACAATATAATAAACCTTATATTATGTTATGTGGTAACTAGTTTAAATTTTTAGCCTATTATATTTATTATCATCTATAATTTTTATTAAAAATGTATAATTATTCTGCTTATTAATCTTAAACTACTAAGCTAAGTAATTTCAATCATTATTTTATAATAAAAATAGTCACAACACAGAGGATCAGAATTTACTTCTCATCATCGAATATCAATGAAATGGAGCATCATCACTCTCTGCGTAAATCACAGCTTTATACGACTGCAGGCACGTGCCGTAACCACAATGCTACACATCACGATGCTTGTAAAATTAATTAGTTACTTTAAACATTCCTTTTGTAAAGATTGCTGGAAATATTTATACACGAAGTGGACTCAATTTCTTTCTCGGCACTTACAAATGCTTTTTTACAAAGGTATGTGTCATCAAGCGCGCACTTTATATTTTATTGTGTTAATTAATATCTTAGACACTTAAACTTAATAATATATTTCTGTTCTTGAGAATCTCATTTTTATTCAACATCCACAGATTTTTACCCAGAATTCATTATTTCTGAGTCTTACTCTCATAAATACAGAAATTGTTTAGTTATTTCAATCGAAATTAAACATATTGTTTGCAAAAATCATTATGTTTCACTGTAAATTAATTACAGAGGATATTAACATATATATTGGGGGATTGGGTACTGAACATATTATTTGTATTTCTTCGTTCTTTTGTCAAATATCTTTTGATTTTCAAGGGTTTGTTGAATATACAACTTTAATAAAAAAATAAAATACAACTTTAATTCTTAAAAAACACAGAGGGGATCAGAATTAACTTCTCAACAAAAAATATCAAAAAAATTTTAATCGATTACGTCTTGCGTAAGTAAACTTTTTTTCTCGAAAGTAATCTTGCGTGCTAACCACAGTACTGCGATTCAGCAGTATTTTCGAAACTAAAAATTAATTATTTATGTCACACAAGGCATTCAGTACTGTTTTTATATAAGTAATATAAGGATCTTACTTACACATATGAAGTAATTTTGCATGCACTGTGATTATTATAGTGTTAGTTAATCTTAGAATCTTAAATTAAGTAATCATTTTCGTTGTTTTACAATCTCTTGGTCAAAAAATATCCTTTACATTTTTACCCAAAATACTGTATTTTATCTGTGCACAATTCTAAATTCAATATTCGACTGATATTTTTATCTTATTATAACTACCTAACTCAAGCAATTATAAGTAGATTTGCATTTAAAAATATGTTATTCAGCGTCAGATAATAATTTTTATCTTGAAAATAATTTTGTTAAATTTTCATTATTTCCACAACTATTATATTCAAACCTTAAACTCTGGTAACACATAAAAATACAGCATACGACTGAATGCTATTTGCATATATCATATAGCTAGCTTAAACTTTATATGTAAAAAAATTATCCAAGCTATTATATATGGAATTTATCTTAAAAACACATTAAGTATATTTACACAATAAATTTTATCATGTAAACCATAAATCTTCGTCTATTCGTGTACTCTAGGACTCAAACATATAGCATGGTAAAATAGAAACTGCAAGCTTACTATCAAGAAGGCTATTTGCATCGGAACGAGCTTTTACTTTTTATAACTAGCTATAACTCAAGCAACTTTAAGAACAATTAAATAAAAAATATGTTGTGAAGAATCAGATGATGGTTATGGTGATAGAAATCATGAACATAAGCCTTCATCTTTTATATTACTATGCAATTAGAAGCAAGGCAGAATTACATTTAATCATATTATTATATAATTATTATTGTCATCAAAATCGTGGAAACATACATTCCCCCTTTTGTCTATTATTCACTTCTAACCAAAAGGATGGTAAAAAAAAAAACAACCCATGAACGCACTAAACATAATGTATTGATACTACGGTATGACATGCACCGTGTGTGAGTAAGATAATCATATTCTTTCTCTTAATCAAAAGTGCTTTATAAATTTAAAAACTTAACCATAACCATTTACCAGACTTAGCGATATCAATTTATCAATTTCCAATTTTAATTGTAAATATAATTATATTAAGAAATGTTAAAGAAGATCAGATAATAATCATAATATTGGAAATTATGTTAGCGAGTTTTCTTCCTTTTCCTTCAAATCAACTCAAACCAATAGCCTGGTAAGACAGAAAAAGCAGGCATACTAACGACAATGATACTTCCAAAAACAAGCTTTGTTTTTTATAACTAGGTAACTCAAGTAATTTTAATGAGAGTTACGATTAAAAATACGTTATAGAAGATCGGATAGTACTTATTACCATGAAAACCTTATTGTCAAACCTTCATTCTCTCTTCTACTATTCATCTCGAACCAACAAATGTGAATAGCCAGAACCAGCAAGTATGCTAGTTGTCTCAATTATCTTTTCAGCAACCATAACTAACTTTATCATTTTGTAATAGCTAATTGAAGAAATTTTAAGCAGAATTACATTTTAAAATGTTCTAGAACATCAGTCTTGTTCGTTGAAATTATGTTCACTGACCTTCATTCTGCTTGTACTTTTCAACTCGAACCACAAGCATGGTAACACAAAAAAGCAAATTCTCTATCATGCCAGGTTACTTTTGACTACATTAATTATCAAAACGATCAATATTTAATAAAAGTGAAGACATAGGCAGAGTAAGACATAATCAAAAATACTAATAGAAATAGAGCAAAAATTCAGTTTTGTAAACTTATATTGAAAAATGCTATAACCATGTTTTTCTATTTTCTAATAGCACCAAAAAAGCACGATAATAATTTCATTTAATGCCTTTGTGTAACATCAATATTTTTTATGGTACAATGTTTTTCTATAATTGTAATATAATTATTAATTCTAGACTTAAAAAGAAATATTTTAAAGATTTAATAGGCAGTTAAAAACACAGCTCATTTCTTACATATTTCAATGTATACTGATATAGAGAGGATCAGAAATTTTTTTTAATCAAATAAATCAAAATGGGAAAAAATTCATCATTTCCTCTGCATCTTCACTCCTATCAGTCTCAAAGAAATCCGACAACAGATGGCGCTTTAACCACAACACAATTTCACGTACAGCTTTTAAACTCTAAAAATAAATAATTAGTATAAAGTTAAAATTAAAAAATATGTAAAAATCAACATGGGAGTAATATTCATTTACAGATAAAAAAAATACAGTAAAAAACTAAATTATCACGAGAAAAAGTGAAAATTTTCAGTTTTGAAAAATCACTAAAAAAAACTAAAATTTATTTTTTATTTTTAAAAATACATATATTATGAAAAGCATTGTTAAAATTTATACCAAATTTCACATTAATCATCTCGTAATCCAATGTAAGTGACATGAATCCTTCGCTCTGTGCTTTACTTCGTGTCAGCATCTTTCGCGTTAAACGACACAGAGCATTCGAACCACAAAACAATTTCTATCACAGCCTCTCAACTATGAAAATAAATAGTCAGAATAATTTACAACTAATTCAATATATTTATAATTATCAAAATCAATATTAAAGTACTGACATAAACAGTCACTAAAATACTTCAAATTCAACAGAAAAACACAAGTTTTCAGATTTGAAAAACTTAAGGAAAAGCAATGACAATATTTTCCTATATTTTTATAGCGTCAAATAAGTGTCATTTTAATTACATTTAATGTGTTCTTTTGCCACCGATATTTCTGATGTTCTTGTCTATAAAATTAAGTAATTAATAAAAATGTAAGAAATATTCATTAAAATCAACACGAGTAATATTTAGTGAGAGTTCACCAAGACATTTAGCAAAAAACAAAAATATCAATAGAATGCGATAAAAATTGCAAGTATGAAAAAGCATACTGAAAAAAATTACCGGCAATGTATTATTATTTTTATAGCACCAAATAATTAGGATATCAATGTCATAAAATGTCTTTTTATGCAACCTATATTTCCGATATTATACTATATCTTTCTATTTATATTATATATACTATATCAATTATATTCTATAAATATAATTTCTATACATGCAAAAGAAAATGCCATTTTCTAACGATGTAATTTGAAGTTAACAAAATGCACTGTTTTAGCATTTTAATGTATTAGTTTGGGGAAAAAGAAATCCATTATATTTACGTGAACTTTATGTAACTTCTTTTGGATTCACTTTGTAAAAAGGTTTAAAACAACTTTCATGTACATTTTTTGGTCTTGCGCGATACGATTGCTGACATGCGGTTAACTTCGATCATTTTTGATATTTTATAGACATTTTCGACGATGCTGTATCCACATGCGAGGTGCATCTCTAACATCAAAAATACCCGAACGGAATAGACGAAACAAAAATTGTACGTAACTGGTTGTTATCTTTTTCGCCGTTACAAGAGAAAAACGAAAATGTATCGAATTTTCTGTTTGTTGTCTTCTATTTTTAAAACCTTGTACTCGTAATTGAATTAATCAAGCAAAAAACCGCAAGAGGTTATTTTAGTGTCAAATGTCACCTTTCCAACGAGCATAAATCTGAAATTGTTTGATATATATCTCACGAGAAATCGATCACTACAGACGTCTACCGAAAAAATAATGGATTACTTTTTGCCCAAACTAATATTGGAATACAGAGGATCAGAAACTCTTTTTGATCACATAAATCAGATGGAAGATACAGGTTCATCATTTCCTCTGCGTTTTTAGTTGTATTAGCTTCAGACGAGTCAGAGAGTGCTCTAACCACTATACAATTTCGTACGCAGCATCTTAACTATAATAATGAATAATTACATAAAAGTGTAAATCATATTTTTTATATATTTATAAAAATCAAGCTGAAAAATATTTAATCAGTTGCAAATATAAACAGTAAGAAAAAAACCGAAATTATCAATTGTTTTACATCAAAATTTCAGTTCTG